>DVZL01003355.1:0-14084 GCA_018236625.1 Lasaia peninsularis
GTCCAGACATAACCCATCGCTCCCCCCGGAGTGGTGGGTATCCATAAATGGATTTTCCTCACGTGAAAAAAAAAATAGGGGTGCGGTATGTTCGTTTAAGTAAATATGTTTCAAGATTCGTGGGTGTCATTTGAGCGTATTTCTCTTTCACCGACAATTCCTGGTTTTATACTATCCAGTTAATGAATGACCACGCCATAAAACGAATTTTGTTTAACTATTCCATCCGGTGCTAACTGATGGTAGTTAATCTCAATGTGTTTACTTAAGACGCTCGTTATTATGAGTAATTATGAATCCCAACGATCGTAGACTACCACGTCGTATGTCAATATTAGAAAAAATGTATGTTAGGGCAAATGTATTGGCGTCATGGTATTGTTTATGGGTGAAAGTGTACTGTGGCCATGAGCATTGCTTTCAAACAGGAGTGTTTCCTGAATTTTGAAATAACTCATCCGTATCAGTACCACTGTTTTAACTTTTTCTGTTGCATAATTTTTAGTGTTTTTACTATTTTATATGCAACATTGACTAACAAGACCCTCGGTGGCCCAGTGGTACGCGCTTCGGGCTTCGGTAGTCCAGCTTTAGTTTTTCTAACTTAAGTACATTTTCTGAGTGCTCTTACGGTAAAAGAAAACAAGAAAACAACGACAACAAGAAATCCGTAATTTGTGCTCTCTATATTGCGACGAACTTACCACTAATGGGACCTAGTATCGTGAGTTCATATTATGTACCTCTGCCTACTATTTTGGGGATATTGGCGTGACAGTGTTTATTTTATTTATTTACATTGTTTGAAACACAAAAATATAACTTAAATAATAAGGTATATAATAAGAGTAATTTTTAACAGAATCGAATATCATGATAAAAACAGTTTTTGAATAATTCTTCATTTTGTTGAAATAGTTTTTTTGGAGATTTTTTATGCACTACAAGAATTATAATTTTATAATAATTTGTTGTTAGTGATAGAGATTGATCGATATTTAATTATAGTTATTTCTATAGAAAAAATATTCATAACTGTTATATATTACAGCACTGTAATATACCGTATCCCACGGTCATAGGTGTTGACCCATTGGTGACCTCCAAAAAATCCGATAGTAGAAATATCTTTGAATAAGTCTACACTAATATTGCTAATTTAGTTTATCAAACACCGTTAATATTTTGGATCGAGAAACAACGTGTAATTGTTTTAGCAGGAAATACCTTTGCTTGCTTGTCATTCTATGTGACGAAAAACCATGAAACTGAGTGACCATGCCATCTTTATACATTTGAATTATTTCGCAGTGTTAAAAAAATCCTGTTTAAAGTAATATTATGGTCACATTGCATGTACCGTACTGCGTGTGCGGCTTCTATCATTTTATGACTCATAGACGTCTCTATTAAACGCAAACATTCAAGGTGATAAATTATCACTATGTTACTGTTGTTTTTTATAGCCTCAGTACAGCCAACAAGCATTTTCTCGACGGCAAGGGTTATGTAAGCATCATTATCTATGTATTTATAAAATAATATAGTAATCTTAATAGAGCTAGACATGTCAAAACATAATAATTGGGATCTGGGGACATTTCCGAAAATAAAGCTTTTTTATTTCGTTCGTTTTTTTGTTAATCATAAGAAAACATTCATGTTTTACTAAAATCGCTAATGTAAAAAAATAAGTGAAAAACCCAGTGAAGTTGCAAATGAAGTAAATCACCGATTTGCGTTTGATTCGAGAGCTACATGTAAACTAAAGTTCCCAAAACTCTCGTTTCTTATCCAAACCCCTTTCTTGATTTCGTACTGCAGCAAAATTATACTGAAAAGTGTACAACGCTACTTAAGTATATAGTTCCAATGTCTTCTTTGTGATGGTTAAATTATATAATAACTAGCCGACCCGGCGAACTTCGTAACGCCTAACAGTCAATTAATGTCATGTTACCTTCTGCTGAACGTAATACAATGATACAAAATATATATTACGCATAAATATCTGAGGGACTTCTATGTAACTGCTTAAAACACTTTTCAACCTATTTTTAAAAAAATTCAGTTAATGTCAATATTTACTTTCAATATTGGACGGGATGGACAACAAATATTTGACATGTAATAATATAATTCATTGTTCCTAATTATTTATTCGTCTAGTTTCTTAAGATCTATTATGTTATTAGGGCCGGAGACAAATCCAACGAATCAAAAGCCATGAAAATTGGTCCAGCAGATCTCGAGTTATAAGTGTTGTAACAAACCCGACTTTCTTTTGTATATATAGATTATAGGATTTGCACTAATGGTCTAACAGCCCAAACACAAGGAAACGGCGCACCTACAACATCTATGGTGTCTATAGGCCACGGTTAACTTTTATCTTATCATCAGGAGACCCATGTGCCTATTCGCTGTCTTGTACCATAAAAAAAAGCATCCAGCACATAGCGTTGCAAAATGCACTACTTTGTAGTGTCAATGTGTAGGTAGTGGATATAAAAAAGGGTTAGTTTTTGATGCTTATGTATTTATAAGTTTTTCTGCATCCTAATCTTCATTCGATCTAACTCAGTATAACAGTCTAGCAACAGCTTAAACCTACGAATTTACCCAAAGCATAGTACGTGTGGTTTACTCTGTCCATTTACCTAAATACCTATAGGAAATAGATCAACAAACAAATCGAAAGGTTAACGTTTCGTAACGGTGTTTGACATTTCCAGATGTTAGGACCGTTAAAAATGATTCATTACGGGCACTAGAATAAACTATGGGGATGTTTGTACAAATATTTCTCACGAGTGGACGAGTGTCAATTGCTTGCTACGAGTTTTGACACCTCCGCGCCTTGGTGCCTTCGGGTCAACGCCGGTCCGGTTTACAATATGTTTGTTTATACCACCCATATACTTCATTTGTATGATCTTTGAAAAATACTATGTATGAGTTCCAATATGGATGAGCCGAGGGAGACCTCTTAAGACGTTTAATCTGGAACTTGTCGACTTTGGATGTGATTTTGAAGATTGGAATGACATTGTAACACTTAACGTATCTTCACTAAAAGACGGTGTGAAGTAGGGAAGTAAGAATAGTAAAGCTTATCTTTGGTTCACAAGCACACGTGTGAACAACCGGGATGATGATGATGATAAGCTAAGGTAGACTTGAGAAGGACCAAAGAAGTTCCGTGACCTATTTAGTTTAAGCAAATTGCAAAAAAAAAACATTGAAGATTTGGCTTTATACATTTTCTAACTTATTTATGTCCTATAGTCACTAAGGTTCTTGTGACATCAGCTTTAACCATATTTAAATTCGGATTGAGAATTGATACACACGTATGAGTTTTCTGATTCCTAGATTTGTGGCAATATTTCTCACGTCTGGCAGGTGTCTAGTGCTAGCTGTGAGTTTTGACACCTCCGCTTTTCGATACCCTCGGAGCAACGCCATTTTGGAATACAAAATATTAGTCCACACCCATCACTAACGTGTGTGTGCTTTGAATAATTCTGAATTACATGGAGTTTAAATCAAAACAAAGTATTTGGTAGCTCATTATACGAATCATCTCTTAACTTTAAAATGTTATAAGAAATGACAAACTTTAAATGTCGTTTTGTAAGATTATTATTTAATAAAATAAACATGTCTACTCTGTTGTTTTTTGAACTAATAATAAACATTAAAAGTGTAGTTTTATGCTTCCTTAACAGTGTCATCCTTTCTCATGTCATTAATATTAAGCTCAAAAATATATAAAATTAATAGAAACGAGTAATCTCGTTACATATACATATCCTTATTATCCTTGTACTACATTTTATTCATTGTTTTTCCAAAATTTTTAATTCTTAGAAAAATATACTATCACTAAATTTTGTACTTTGCGCGTTTGACTACACACGTATTACTAATGTTTTAAAAATGCATTGATGGGCATCTATCAGTAAAAATACTTTTTTGTGTAATTTTATATAAGTAGGTATATGTTTGTGAACCGACGTCTATTGTGAATAAGTAATACTAGTAAAATCTAATTACAAAATATCCAAAATTCGTAATGGCCGCCTTTGATCCAATCATGATATAACCCTTTTCTATTCTTACATTCTGACCTGAAACGTCTCATTAAAGGTGTCGTTTTATTCTTCAAGGGCCCAGCTGCCTTTTTATTGTGTCTATAAAAGGTCTTCCGATCTAAATGTTGATATGATAATTGTAATCCAATACATCACTATCGCCCTGATCTATTCTTGCTCGTCTATTATTATACTTGTTATAGAAAATCTGACATCGTAAAAGTAATTTTAAATCCTAAATAAAAGAATTAATGCAAAATATGCGCCGTAGCTAGACTGCATACGAGAAAACCACGAAGTAATTTCGAGAGTTAATAAAGTTATATTTATTTTTGCTAATGGAAGAGGAGGCAAACGGGTAAGTGATAGTTCCTGATCCAACCGCAACATTTGGAAATACTGCTGCTGGTAATTTGTTATATAAAGGTCAAGTGCCAGGCAAAAATAAGCCTTAGAAGTCGCACTCTAGAGGAGAACTAAGCATCAAGGTTGTTAGCTACTTTGAAAATAAATCTTGGCGATATGTATCAAACCAAACAACTCTCCAAAATATAATGGTAAATGCGGTAAAAGACACTAAGTCAACAAATAATCAAATTAATGTTATGCTATATACAACTTACCTAGGGAAGTTAACATATTACGGGAAATCATGAATAGATTCTAATGATAGACATTTACCGCGTTCAATCGCACTTCGAAGCTCAGGGTATGACATGAATCGATTAAGTTGGACAGTATTCCCTTGTGTTATTGGCGAGTTTTCCTGATGGTAATTACCACCAGCACGCATATTGAACCGACGAGCCGCTCTCCATGACACCTCAATAATGAATTCTGTCGATTTTGACTCGACTCAATATACTGTTATGGTATTTTTAACAGCTTTAAAATTTTAACGGCCTTAAAGTTTGGTTGAACTTAATGAATATTTTTTTGGTCTTTTTTGTATTAATTAAATGTATTTTCCAATGAGTTTGAAAGACATCAACAACAAGCAGATGGATGTCTTGGTACCTAGTAATACATTCAAAAATAATGGTACGTGCTTCGGATTTCTATTTCGGTAGTCCAGTGTCGAACCCCACCTGGTATCGAATCAGTTTTTATACCTTAAGTACATTTTCTGAGTGTCCTTTCGTTGAAGAAAAACATCGTGAAGTTATCCGCGATTTGTGTCCCACATTGTGCGTTACAAAACTGAGACTGGGATGTTAAGCCTTGATGATTTTAAGGCCATTCTAACCTCCTATCTTCGAATACAACTGTGTCGGCACATAATTAATCCTTCCATTGATTCATCGTTCTACTTGTACTTGTTGTGTTCCATACATGAAACGGTGCGATTTATTAACGTATTGTGCAGCTTTCCAATACTTTAACAATTTTTAAAAGCTTTTAAAAAACCTGTCAAGTGTGAGTCAGACTCGAAGGATTCTGTACCAGAATTTGTAAAAACGGCAAAACAAATCACGCTTGTTGTATGAGAATATCATTTATATATTTATTTTATGCTATTTTTAGTATTTGTTGTTACAGCAGGAACAGAAATATGGCCATTCAATCTATATGGCCATATTTATCATAGATACGGCCCGGTCATAGACGGACAGCGGCGTATTAGTAATAGGGTTTCGTTTTACTTTTTTGGTAATTCCTAATGAAAATCCACATAAAAATTATAGTTACTACTTAAGGAATTTCTAAAAGCATATAAAATGCACTTAAAAAATGAATGTTTTTTGTAACATTTTTTCTTGCGGCTGGATTAGACTCAAAATACATAAATATGCACAGAAACTCTTTTGTAACGGTGAAATAGAATTCAAAGATTAAATTTTCTAAGAAAAACCGTTCACCTGTTGTCCATAATATATCTAAAATATAGACTTTTTAATCATGTGTCATCAATTTCAATAAAATCCGATAGAAATACCTAACAAAAAATATTCGCAGCTGCTACAAATAATATAATACTTTTATGAAGTAAAGTAGTTGAATGGTTCCTTATCTGTAGACATCATTTCCAGTTGATAGTTTTAAGCAACAGTTAAATTTCATCTCCCATGGAGACAATTTTCGAAATTATTGTTTATGGTTCATGGAATGAATTTTTCGTTATGCTTATATCTTAATCTGTTTTAATCTAGGACACGTGGTAAAATATCGACGGTATCGCAGCGTGGTGTTGGGCCGAAGGATATCATTTGACATAAATCGCACGAGACCGCATCGCGCTAAGAAATTAGGCGTGGAATCCCCCGCCGCGAAAACTCGTCGTAAATAAATGTCGCAGTGGGTTCAGTACACGCTGGGGCCACGCTTAAAACACATTCTTGTTATACACTCGTTTAAGCTTTAATTACTTGCATATCCGATGTTTCTTACAAAGTTGCATCGTCCTCGTCTCTCACGTGATCGTAAATTATCTTCGCGTTAATGATCCAGACGCATTTCCTTGAGATTTACCGCTTGGCTTTGTTGACTTATTGCGAAAAATGTGATTTTACGAGCGATTTCGGCGCTTGTTAGTTTTACGATTTGTTTTATAGTATTTAATTAGTTAGGTTGTTAAAGATTAATTATATTGTTGGTAATTTGTTTGAAGTTATAAACTTAGTAGGGTTAGTAGTTTGTAGTATACGAGTCATGTAATTTTTTGCTGATGAAATAAATACTATAAATACTGGCCAAATTTATCAACTGAAAACTAATAATTTATTTAAGTCTATACATATGTATTCGTATATCTACCGATTTATAATAATTTATCTATATCTTTACATAATATAATAAAAATGTACGAGCATGAATTCTGGACATTAAAGTTATTTAAAAAAAAGGTCGAGGCAATGAAAAACGGTTTTTTTAGAATTTTCGCAGTTAGAGTCAGAGTAAAACTATTGTGTCGGCCGTCGTCGCAAAGATCGTGGAGGAAGTCGCGGATGCATCTAGTTTATGATAGCAAATATTTGTGGACAAATTATACGATACGGTCTCTTTAATGCCACATACAAATACTGACAAGTTAAGCAGATAGATTTCCTTATGCTAAGAAATAAAAAAAACTCGTCGCCTATATCACCAAAAGGTAATATCAGCAACCGAACAAGTCATGTTGCATTGCATTGACTGGTTTCCTGGTTAAGCAGTATTTTTGATCGGACTACGACAATAGCGAGCACGAATTATATGGCGGTAGAAATATTGGAGTTAGTGGTAATAAACCGGTCGAATCAAAAACAAAAAGTGAGCAAATTTCGATAAGATTTGCTTAGAATAGTCTTATTAGAGAACGTTACTTTATATATCGACGGTTATGTCGTTTTTGTTGAAGGATTAAATATATTTTAAGCGGCTGGTTTGGTAACAGCTGGTTGGTACGTATTGCTTGATGACGATAAAATTATTAAGTATTATAATGATTAATATCGCTTTTAACTCGTTTCACATTCACTATAAAGTCCTATTAATATAGTAATTTTTTAGTTTAAAATTTCAATATAGCAATATTTTGTTATACATAATACAACTGAGATGATACAACTGACTGAGTAGTTGTGCAGCAGATCGCCAGGATTATTGCTACCGCATTATCTTTTCTCGTATTAGTTCTATTCCGTGCTGGAAAGTACAGCATAAGTAACCTGAGATCCTGTACATATAATAGCGGTACAGGTACATATCTACTGTATTTATTACTATAGTTGATGGTTGTCTCTTAAAATCGGAGAGGCTGCCAAAGCAGGTTAGTTTTTAATTTTTTTTAATTATATTCTTTGTTGCACAAAATTACGTATAAAGGTGAACTACGACTACGAAAAAGACAAATAAACATATGGGTGATGCTTTGAAGTAAATTACATACGACACGATTATTTGATGTTTAAACGAAAAAAATGTAAGTAAAAAAATGTTATAATAATTTAAAAAAAAAACTTCATAAATATAATAATGCAATCAAGAAATTTAGACGAATTGTTGCCGTTATTTGACATGATGAAAAAAAATATGTTCCTAAACTCCACCTTTTAATATAGCCGTGTTTCACGCCCATCGACTATGCATGCAGACGTTGTCACATTATTCACCTTATATTGGGTGTCGCCGTTTTCAATTTAACTTGCTCTGTGATCATCGCCAGTGTTATCAAGATCCGATTTCTTGCTTGTTCTTTGTAGTTCCTCGGTCACAATGCAGTCGGTGCTCCGTTTGTAAACGTGATATTTCCGCCGGCGCTCGCATGTGATTGTGGCCCCTTTACTTTAATCAAATGGCTACGACAAAGGGTTCAATAGAACACTCCTCGATTTCGTACGCGAGATCGGTATTGGCTTCTGTATTACTTTTTTGATTGGCGGCATTTTTTATTAACGCGAAATCAGTGTTTCATACTGATACGGCTTACCCTTTTAAGTTTCGTTTTCGGCAGGTGCTGGTTTTTTATTGCTTCATTTATTTAATGTTTCTCACAAAACCGTCTAGAAGTTTATATTTTAACGAAGATTTTACTGTAAAACCGAATATCGATAGTGGCATTTTCAATTCACTTTTTTAGCTTCAGTGAGAGCAAGATGATGCTATTGTGGATTATTTTTGCTATAGTTGTAAAATTCAGTAAACGTCAGAATAAAAAATACTCGTAGATATATTGTCTGCCATCTAGAACTTGACCCGATGCTTCTGATTTGCTTAGGTGGGAATGTTATGATCCTGTCGCTATCAGCTGCTCGAATAATTATAGCTCAGATCATATGATTAAGAAATTAAAATAATAATGTAGACGTTTACGAGTATACCCATTTAGAATAAGGCAAAATAGGAGTTCGTTACGAAATCAATCAAGTAGTCATTAAAGCTATATTAACACTTTTCAATGAATATACTTTTTAGTTAATTTAAAAAACGCGGTCATTATTTTACTATTTTATATCTGTCGGCAATTTATTATATCTTATAACGTTATGCGGCATCTGGAGCAATGGTTTTTAAATTGAAATGGGGTAATTCAAAGTTGTGTTTACTTATATAGATTTCTAATCTCGTATCGTCGCAAATTGCCAGCTTGATTTTAAATAAATAAGTAATGAACTACAGCAAATGCGACGACGACAACAGACGTCATACGACAGACGAGTCGTTGCAGATATCCTTACATTTATCAGGTTTATAAACATTTGTTTCAATGAAAAAAGAATAATAGGAGTGCATACTTATGAACCCATGATTAAGCGACGACATTGGGTTCCCTGATCACAAATCTAATTCCGTTATTTTTTTTCAGATAAACAGAAAAAAAATCATAGACAAATTGCTTTACTCGGAAATCGAAACCTCGTGCATCTAAGTCTGACTTCACTCGACTATAGAGGCCATTGCACATTATTATTTAATAAAAAATGCATAACTACTTACAGCATACAAAATGATAAAAAAATACCTATTTCAGTTGAATTGTCTTGTATATATAGATCAGTTAGTGTTAGTTAGTCTCGCTAAAACTCGAGAACGGCTGAACCGTTTGGCTAATTTTAGTTTTGATACATTGCTGGAAGTCCAGGGAAGGATCAAAAGATGAATTACAGTAAACACCACTGTTTAGTTTTCCCTTAGAAACTATTACTACCTATTAAACATTTGAAGCTCGTCCCGTCGTTTACAAATCAATTAAATTCAAAGATAGTCTAATGTTTAATCTAAGCGGTACGAAATTCGCCGGGACAGCTAGTTTAATAATATATATTAAAATTAATATAAAAAGGCAAAGTGTTCGTCACACCCATTCGATAAAAATATGTTGAGCCAATGATGTGACTGTTGTAATCACTTAACGTATACGCACAGAGAATTCCCAATCACCCAAAAGTATGTTTGTATTCGGATCACGTGAGAATGATTATGAGGCAAGTAGTTTTTGATTACATAATGAACCAACGAGTGGTGTTTTTCGTTCTATAAAATTGTTCCCCACAGTGTTTCCAATTACACAATTAAACCAATTGATTCTTTTTAAAAATATAATGTCGTTCTATTGTATATTAATTTAAACAAAGCTATTGTAGTAAGTACCACTGAAATCATCGTTATTATTTCGTAAGAGGATCGCTCAGTGCATCCTTTGTTTTTATTTTTGTGGGATACAAGTTGAGCCCGCGAATTCGTCCGTGTTTTTATTTTAATCATTTCTAAAATAAAAGTAACCTAAGCCATCCTTATATCAACTGTTTCAGAGATTAGCGGGTACAAACAGACGGACAGTCAAAAATTCTAAAACATATTGTTTTGGTATACGTACCTACCTTGTAAACATACATATGTATTTAAGAAAAAGACACTCCAATTTTATTTATTTGTATAGATGACAGATAAGAAGCTCACGGGTCTCCTAATAGTAAGAGATAACCGTGGTCTATAAACACTGTACGTCATACGAGTATATGTACCTAGTCGGGCTGTTAGATTGTATTTGCAAGACTACCGGTAACCCTACGGAATACGACAATGTCATCATAGCGGCAAGAATAAGTAAGGCGGTGAATGAGTTTAGTTATTTGTGAAATCTGGTTTTAGGGGACCATACCCAAAGGGTAAAACTGGGACCTTATTACTAAGACTCCGCTGTCCGCCTTTCTGTATTTCTGTCTCTCTTTGTCTCTCATCAGGCCTTACCTCAACTGTAATGGATAAACAGTTGAAATTTACACAGATGATTTCTATTGCCGCTATAATAACAAATGGTGATGATGACGATTATAATGGTACCTAATAGACAGTTAAATTTTTCACAGATGATCTTTTTTTGTTGGTGCAATAACAAAAATTACTAAGAATTGAATAAAATAAATATATTGAGGGTACTTCCATACACCAAATGTGATTTCTTTGCTGTTTTTATAGATCCGAGATCTTTGAGAGTCCGGCTCGCACTTGACGGATTTTTTACGTTTTTACTCCTATTCTCCGCTTAATCGGGAATCGTTTTGATCGATTTAAAAATAACAAAGGGTGATATAATACGAATCGTCCTTAAAAAGGCACGGTTATTGAATAAAAACAGAATGTCGATTGTATCCTCCCACCCCCGCTGCTCGCGAGGGTTTTTTATCGTCCGTGAAATGCAGGTATAGAAATTATACCACTCAAATATACCAAGCTTTTAAATTACATTGGTTATTACAGAGTTGAATCCGAAACGAATCTTTGTAATGGGATATTAAAAAAGTTCACCTGTCACACGATAGGAGATAGTGAAGTAGAGATTTGTATGATTGGTTTGTAGAGTTTGTACCATCATAAGCACTTGATTTTTATTATGAGATAAGACAGCGAACAGGCACACGGATCTCAAGATGGTAAGAGACAACCGTGGCCTGTAGACACCATAGATGATGTAGATGAGTCGCTATCCTGTGGCCGGAATGTTAGGCCTAACGTAAGTCTACCGGCTACCATACCCTCCGGACCGGAACACAAAAATGTCATTATGGCGGCAGGAATAGGTAAGGCGGTGGATTACTACCCAGGCAAGTTGCTGCACAGCAATCCACCACCAGTGGTCATGTTGAAGTGACCGAGTTAAACCATGCTCGTCTCTTACAATCTGCCTGGTAGGAAGGCAAATGGTCTATCCTACCCTGGGGACCCTGACCAAAACGGGGAAAATCTCTTATATATTATGATCTTATCACGAAGAAGTGATCTCTGCAAAATAATCTTAGAGTAACTTTTTTATGGCATAAGACAGCGAACAGGCACACGCCCCGACCGACACTAATAGATGTTCTTCTTCTGCGAACTGCCTACGAGTAGGCAAATCGTCAACTTTTCGAAACGAATTCCTATGAAATCATGTAAGAAAAATCATCTAATATCTTTAAAAGTTATATATTGTATCTGTGTCATACGTTTGGGCGTTAAATGCCTCGAGCGGCGTTTTTAAACTACTTTGAACAGGTATAAATCACATTTGTTTTGCTAAGAATTTTAATGGCCATCATTTTTCCTCCTAATGAATTACATTTTAAGAACTGTAAGATTTATTGCGATAGCAGTGTATTATTTTATTCCAATATGTTTATTTTGCCTAATTCGTGAATGATGTTTGTTTTTTTTTTCCCAGGCGGCTTATCGATTTGTAATTAAAAAACAAAGTACAAGCACATATAAATATTTAATAGTATAATTAACGCCCGCGGCTTCCTCGATTGCGTTTTCGTTTCGATTCTGATTGTGTGGTGTAATATATTTTTATAAAATTCCTATGATAGTCTCCATTCGAGAACTCATCTACTTCATTGACCCTCTCGATAGATTTGAGCAGCTCACTAATACTTAAGTTTGCAATATTCGGGCTTGATAAGAGCAGCGTTAGAAGTTTTCCGGTCAGTTGAACCGACGACTTAAAGAGGGGGACTGGTAGCAACTGGATTGGGTTTTGTGGAGCACTCTAGAAGAGTTCTACTTGCAGCCGTGGTCTGAAAGAGGCTGTTGTATACCTGTGATATGTGGATGGTGGTATGAGCTCTAGCCGAGACAACGGTGGCCTGTAGACACCATATTATAATATGTTGTACGTGTATATGACCTGTATCCGGGATGTTAGGCCTGATGTAAAAGTCTACCGGCTACCCCTTCGGACCGGAACACGACAATGTCAGTATGGCGGTAGGAATGAGTATGGTGGTAGATCCGGGAGAGTTGCTGCACAGCACTCTACCGTCAGTAAACTGCTACCGTACTGTGATGCTTGCCTAGAGATTAATGTAAATTGTGTACTAACTCAAGCAAATGTATTGGCGGCGTATAATTCTTACAATTTTATATTTCGTCTACTTTCTCAAAAAAAACATTCCTCAAAAGTTCAGTCATGGGAATACTGAAGCAATATCCCAAGTACATACTAGTGATGTTCAATTTAAATGAAAAATAGATTAATCAAACGATATTAGCTTTCACTAGGTACAATAAAACGTTTAACAATAGCTGGTCCTGCATATGTCTCACAACGGTCAACTTTTTGTTGATGTAGCTCTATTAGTTAGGGTTGTCAACGCGGATGATATTCACATTCTAAAATAATGTGAACATTTTTTGACTTTATGAGATGTCTGCGTTGAGAACAATAACAATGTGTACATATAATAAACTGTACATGAAAAAAAATTGATAAAAACGTAATAAGGCTTTATATAAGTAAAAGAACGCAAAACATTTTTGTATCTTTGTCTGTACGTATGTATGTTTGTGCACGCTACTCTAAGAAACGGATTCATTGATTTAGAAGCAGTTTTCAGAAATTTGTTGTGATGGCCTTAATTTAACATTTAGTGTTTATTTCATTTATTTTGGTTAACAAATAAAGAAATTACGTCAATTATGTTAATCACGTAATATGTATCAATTTAAAAAGAGCTCTGGTAACTTATGGAACTCATATAATGGGGTTCAGCTTAAGCTGGTAGCTCGTCAGTTATAGTTTATAAGATCCATAATTGATTAAAACAGCGTACGCAAAATAAGTAACTTTTCTGGTTGATGTTTTACACCTTGTGTCCGAAAAACCCAAACTGGAGGAGGCTGCCACAGATAGCATTAAGTCATATGAATACTTTTCCTTCGGCTTAGCCACGATTGGCCAAAAATATTAGATATTATTTGTACCCGAGACAAATTCAATCCCAGGCGATATTGTTTTCTAGATATACTGGAAAAACTCATACTCGTAGAACGAGTTGCTCTACTCCATTGTCATAATCAGACCTAGGCTACGCTAGAGAGAAAAAAAAAATTACCAGTGACCCGCCCCAGCTTCGCACTGGGATATTATGCCTGTTACATACTTGGAAACCTTCCTCTTGATAACTATGAAATAACCCTAAAGGGGCACGTATGACTACATTATGAGGCTCGGGTTCGATTCCTGACGGGGACAGGCATTTGTGTGATGAACATACATGTTTGTATTTCCGGGTCTGGGTGTTTATTAAA
>DVZL01003356.1:0-14080 GCA_018236625.1 Lasaia peninsularis
GTAACAAACACACTCTGGAAACGCTCTGGAAACACTCTGGAAACAAAATGAAGCCATTTCCACTCTGTTTCCAGAATAATTCTAAGGTTGCGAGGGAATAGCATAAAACTTTTACTGTTAACGACGCATAACGGCCAAGCACCTACACTTGAACATCTATTTTTCTTTTTTAGAAATCATT
This sequence comes from Lasaia peninsularis, assembly GCA_018236625.1. Classification (NCBI taxonomy): domain Eukaryota; kingdom Metazoa; phylum Arthropoda; class Insecta; order Lepidoptera; family Riodinidae; genus Lasaia; species Lasaia peninsularis. Next base: position 182 of record DVZL01003356.1, read on the forward strand.
ACAAACTCGTAATTATATCTCATCTTAGAATAAATAGTGAAGTTCAGTTTAAAACAAATGTTATATCAGATGTGTTGTTACCGACATTGCTGAACATTATATTATATAGGTAAGCATAAAATCGGATTAAATGTCGTCAGGTTAATAATTAAATATACCTACATTTTAATACATTTTCTTTTTTTAACATATCCAGCACTTTAGAGCCTTGTGGCTAATGTTTTAATGGCCAATCCATACCCTTATAAAGCAATAAAAGCCGTACACGTAATTTTTCAAATGAATGATTCATAATAATACGTGGGACGAATTTCGTGTACAATATGGGCCCGATATGTTAAACTAATTGAACCTATTTTCAATATAGCCTCGTTTTTTTTAAATGGAAATTTTGACATAAGACTTTTTTTTATTTTGAGTAAACTTCTCAACATAAAGCTACGTGTAATAGTATTACCTGGAGGTTACACTCCTAACAAAGACCTGTCCCCAATACGTAGTACCTACTGCTAACTCGCTCTAGACTGGCCATCCTCTTTTCTGCCAGTTTTGTGGAGTTGTCAGTCAAAACGAGCCAACCTTATTAGAGTGAGATAGCTGTATTTGAGACAGAGATAAAAGGTTAATATTCAAGGACAGATCTTTGCTGTTATATGTAATGATTTTTGACAGTCTTTATCTTACCTATTCCTGTCGTCATAATAATTATGTCGTGTTCCAGTTCGTGGATAGGTACACCTACATCTATGGTGTGTATAGGCCACGGTTATCTCTAACTATTAGAGCCATGTGCTTGTTCGCCGTCTTGTCTCATAAAAAATTGAAAAAATTAAAAATCTACTAACCCTAAACCACAAACACATCAGCACAAAAACAGTAACCGCCATTACAAACACTTAAATTTTCTATAATTGTATCCTTAGGTTTGGCAACAGTTACAATAAACTGAACATTTTATTTTTAGTTCTCCAAAATTTTGACACAATGACATGTGTAAAAATTTTCATTCTACGAATATGGCTTAGAGATTTTTCTTTTCAGCCTTACACTGACCCTGAGGCTGAAACATAACCCACAAGTATTTACACTACTCGTAACATTATCTACGTGGGTACTTACACAAGGAAATAGCTTCCTCTTCTCGGTCTTGAAACTAAAGCATCAGCCATAGTGTGTCTGGAAAATCTATATCTAAGCAAATTGTTTAGGCATCTAACCAAATTGCTTTTGAGTGCTTATTTTTAGAAATAGTCGAAACCGTTCGGTATTTCTGGTATCTAAATACGTAATATGTTCAAACTTTATCTCAAACTAGAACAGAAAAATAGGAACGAATCGAAACAGAATAGACATATGCGTATACGTCGAGCCTTAAAGTCTAATACTTGTAATAGTTCTAATAGTGTTCTACTAATTTGAAGCTAGATTGTTGAATCTTTTGCATTCATTGATAAATTCTGATATCACAACCTTCCATTCGAAACTTGACAGCCAACTGGTGCTATGCCTTTATAAATAAAATTCAGTGGATAATTTGGGCAAATCTTAAACAGTATAATAAGTATAAATAAACATTCAGACATAAAACACAGGCCGGGGCTGCGGACCCTCGCACAATCGTAACGTGGGGCACACACGCGCGTTGCACACACGCGAGGGGCACACACGCGCGTTGCACACACGCGAGGGGCACACACGCGCGGGGCACACACGCGCGGGGCACACACGCGCGGGGCACATGTAGCGGGACTGGGGCGGTGTTATCCATCAATGTATGATGTTATATTTAAATAATAGATAAATTTATTAAAAAAATATTTATTGCACAATCTTGTATCATACAAAAGTATGTACACCACAAACACTCGACTATATAAATACTTGTATTTTTTCATGTACTTATAAAATATGAACTTACATTCGATATGTTTATGAGGTATTACAAATTTACAAAGTTAGTAGGTAATTGTGTATGCATTATAAATCTTAAATGTAGGTTTGTATATATAAGCGCCTGTGTAAATATTAAAATAGTATGTAAAAAATAAAATATAACGTATGATCGTCTGCAGGCGCCCGACGAGGACAACGTATGAAAATGCCAGATGAAGATAACATAGGAAAGGACAAAGTCTGCATTTATTAATTATTAGGAAACGCAGTTCACGTATTTGAATATCATTGATTAGCGACCACCACTAATTATTTCTTTTATAATATTTTTATCATAGAATTTAAAGCCGTAAAATGTATAGACAATAATAAAGACTACAAAAATATTATAATTTATTATCATTCCTTATTTTATTTATAAAATTATTTACAGGATCATCATTCATACATGCCATAGATACATAAAAACTTACAAAAAATATCAATATTATTATCTGTTCTTATATTTACACAACTCTGGATATTACATTTTAATCTGTTAATTCATTTCTATCTAATGACTGTATTTGAGCTACCGTAAAAAAATCAGAAATACATTTTCATTTTACCTGAAAAAATGTATTTTTTTTATTTAATATATTAATATTTTTACTTTAAAGTTGGTTCTTTTTTCGCGGGAAGTAGAATGTAAATTTTGAACTATATGCTAATAACAATCTTATTGAAATCGGTTTAGCAATTTAGCCATGGAAACCTTATAGATTAACACTTTTGTAATATTAGTTAACGGGTAAATACAAAAAAAATATCCATATACAAGTTCCTGATTGTATTTTTTTCTTGTATTACATAAAACAAATAGGAACAAATAATGTGTTATGTTTAATGAATTCTACAAGCATTAATTATTAGTAATATTAAGTCAAAAATTATATTAAAAATGTTCCTTAGGAAAATATAAAACTAGTTCAATATGGAAGATAATTTCTTGTATAAAAAATCAGGGAGAATATTTAAACTTTACAGATTATAAAGTTATAAAATTGATCCTTAAAACGTTCGAAAAGAAAATCACTATAACCTACTTCAACCATTTATTCATACATACATTTTGCTATGTACCTATTAGTATTTAGTATAGTTAAAACTTCGCGGGTTTAGTGGTTAACGCTTCGAAAATATTATACAATAGTGCAAGTTCGAACCCCTGAGTACTAATAAGTACCTTTTCTGAGTGGTCTTGCGTTGAAAGAAAACATCGTGAGGAAATCCGGACTCGTGTATTCGAATTTGACCTAATCTAGACTTGGGCCTGGTTCTCCTCTGGGTTCAGATGGCATTCACTCTCTGTATACGAAATCTCCTGATATACTAACCGTATAAAGCTTAAGCCTAAAACTTAGTATCGTTGACTAACACCCATATTATAAGTATACAGTTTGCTAACTTTAAGGTGATTTATCTATTTTAAGATTTATCCAATTACAATGAAAAGGGGATTAAGTTTTGAGCGTATGTAGATATGTCTTACTTTGGCACTACTAAATACATACGTACCTAAAACGTGGTGTATATACAAAAATGACTTTTTTTTTAAAAATGCCTGTTTTATATGACAATACTTTCGATAATAGCCGATGTAATAAGGAGTAACATAGGCTACTTTTATTTAATTAAATCCAAACGTGGACGAAGTTGCGGGCGCAACTAGTATATTTATAAAAATATAGTATTATGTCTGAAATAAATGGTTGAAGTATGTATATAATGATTTGTCCGTCACATAACAAGTCCGTTACATCCCGTTGTAGGCGGGCCCGCCGCCCCCCTCGGGCACGACCCAGTTGATGTTCTGGGACGGGTCCTTTATGTCGCACGTCTTACCTGGAATACAATCAAACACTTTCATATTTAAAACGCGGTAAAACTTCAAAAAACCGACTAAACGTGTTTTTATTTTATTCTCAAAGAATGTCGAACCAATATAAATTATTATCACCTAGGCGGTACCTAACTTACGAGACATATATCAATAAAATACGGTCCAGATGAGAACTTCCCCTATTTTAAGATCGGTAAATACCGCCGCTGGTAATTCGTTGAACGAGGCAAAAATATGCCTTAGGAATCGCATTTTAAGTGTTATTTTAAGCTCTGACGCGATGCACTAACGTGAAATTAAGCGGCAGGCTTCAAACCAATCAACTCTTCAGAGCCTCCCATGGTCAATGAAGTACAAGACACTGAGTGACCATATATATCTACGCAACGCCAGAGTCAAGCCGATTGGATTCGAGACGCGCTGCGTTAGATGCGGTCAAATTGAGGGATATATTCACCAACATTAAAAAACCGAATTGGACGCAAAAAATACTAAGAGTGCATAGCCGACTAGAGGCTGAGGATGTAAACATGTTGCGTAAAGTATAGCTGCTAACATATACCTCCAAACTGGAACACGACAATAGCGAGCACAAACGTATATTCCGCGTGTGATAGTAAATGTAGATACTTACAGTGTATACAGTTTTGTGCGTTAATCTGTAATCGCTGGCCGTCACCAGACTCCATCGGGACATACTCGTACACTCCTGAAAAACATTATCATGCCATCTGAAGTAAAATATATATATATATAATAATATTGTTTTATGAGTTCGAACTGCCGAAAGTGTTTGGTAATGGAGGAAACAAGTACTCAACATAAACAAAATATAGTATTGATAATAATGCTTAGAAAATAAATAAATAGATCAGGGACAAAGCCTTCGTATATTCGAGTGAAATGCTTTTACTAAAATCTTTTTTCGTTCCCTTATTTGCACTTTTTTTTTTTGACTGATTTTGACACTTTGAAAAATTGTATAAAATAAAAATCACTTTCGCGTCTCTTTTTCATTATTATTTCTTTGCTGAAAAAATCGATGAATTTTAAAGTTATTCTTTAAAAATGGAAAATTAATTACTCAGGGGACCAAAACAAAAAAATGGGTCAAATTTTGCTATTAAAATAAAGTTAAATAATACTATTCCCGCTTCTTACGAACTGCCTTCCTACCAGGCAGCTCGTAAGAAGCGAGCATAGGTAAACAGCATAGGTTAAGGGCGGTAGAGTGGTGTGCACCACCACCACCACCCTAACTATTCCTGCCTGCCGGAGGGTAAGGTAGCCGGTAGACTAGCACACCAGGCCTAACATCCCTGTCTATCATCAATATCTATGGTGTCTATAGTCTACGGTTATCTCTTCAGGATATCCGTATGCTTTCTCACTGTCTTATCCCTTAAAAAATATTTAATCAAATAAAGGACCATCTACGTTTTAAATTTGATTGAAGTGAGAGAATATCTGACCTGCCGGACAGAACCTGGCTTCTGGCCCATCGAAGACTCCGAGATTTCGTTTCACTGGAACCGTGTCGTCCTTGAGCGTCAGGTGGGGGGGCTGGTCTGCCTCGTGGTTGGTTCCTGGAAATATGTAATATGCACACATTATTTATTTTGTTTTTAATTTTTTTTTATTCAAAAATTGAGAAAAATTTTGTGTCTAAACTTCACCAAAATTTGTCTAGACTTTGTCCTCATACAATTATTTCTATCTACTAACTTAAATTTTTATAAGTAAATAATCCATTAATACAAAATCGCTAAGGTAAAGAAACAGTCTAAACTAATAACTATAATAATGAATAACAGACTGAACTAATGACTTAAATATTAAGAAGAAGGAAGCGTTCGGACGAAAACAAATAAAAAATATATGTTTTAAAGTAAAGATAAAGAAATAGAGAGAATAGGCAATATGCATGTGAATTAGATATGGCCAAAAAAAATAACGTGTAATCTTTATTGCTGAAGAAATATACCAACATACACATTTTTGCCAATGTTCAAAATTTTATTAATACTTTTAGTATTTTTTAATTCTCTTGCAAAATCCGAAAACGAAACGCCATCGTCGAAACGTCATTGTCAACTGTCAACGTACATGTCAATTGATATCCTTATTTTTGCATCCTTGGACATAATATATAAATTTTCGCACGTAGGGACGATACAATATTTATAATATATATAGTGAAATTAATTAAGTGAAGTGTAATAAAATAAACCTTCACTTAATTTCACTTCGTTGACAAGTTATTGTTCTCACTTCTCAGTGCACGGTGACGTCACTACTAAGCGAGCTAAAATGGCGGTGTTTTAATCATACGAAAATTATGATTGTTTTGATAATTTATTTAGGTTATTTATCACTGTTTTGCAAGTGTTATGTTTTTTCAGTTATATAATTAAAGTATTGCTAAAAAAAAATTAAAAGAACATGCATATTCCTTATTACCTGTCAAGGCGACGGAGGAGAGCAGGTCGAAGGTGACGACACCATCGGGCTTGGGGTACTCTATGGGCTGGCATTCCTTCGCAGGCTTGAGGCGAGCGTGGTCAGCACCTACACATACATACATATAAAGTCATATCATATAACGGGATATCGCATTTAAAACTTTTTTTATCAAACTAAGCTTTAAAACGGGCTCCCTCACAGAGTATTTTATAGCAGCTACCATATAGGACTTGCACATAAGGTCTAACGGCCCGACCACAGCTGATGTACTGTCTTCCAGTGAAAGTCCCATCAAAATCCGACCAGCTTTCAGATATAAATGGATATAGACACACAAAAATTCATAAAAAACAAAAAGTATTTTAAGACAAAAAATCTACAAAATATTAATTTGGTACATCTATTAAATCAAATAGTAAAAAACATTTAACATTTAGTAAAAAACGGTTATTTTAATATTACATACAGACACTCCAGTTGTTTGTTTAGATGTATAGATAAGTATTTTGTATGTAAAATAATAATAAATGTGTATTGTTATATTTGTAGATGGTGTGTCTATAGTACCTGTCATGAAAAGCTATAAATTATGTAAACAAACTTCTTTTACCAAGTAAATATTTTTACTGCGTGACAACAATTAACTGACTTTATTCAATCAAAATGAAAATATAGTATAGTAGTAGTAGTTATGTGAGAGTAACAACTTATTTAATTTAGTCGGATCATATTTAACGACTATCGTTTGTATTTCTTGGTACGGGGTCGCGGCGGTCGCCGGGATGGCAAACCTTCGGTTCGCTAATTTGAAATAAACGTCATTCGAATTTCGAATACGCACGAGTATTATGTTGCATTGCTTTATTAAAATCGCGGATTTGGTTTTTATTGATAATAGTTTTTCGTTATCACTTTGTTATTGTTGTTACTTTTGTTAATTGTTGGCTTCATTTTATCGTTTTTGTTATTTTTTTGTTGTGTATTTACGTATAATGGACCTGGTAGAAGACGAATAATAATTAATAAATATCATTATCATTTCTATTTCCATTCGACTTCGGATGTTTGCAGCAATTCCTTTGCTAATAAGTTACTAAATATTTAAAAAAAAACCTTTTTATCTTTGAACCAAATGTTGTCAACCCCTGAACGTTTGTTTACGTAATTTATAACTTCTCATAAGGGGCACTATAGTGTGAAGGTGTAGTAGCACGACCTCCGTGGCTGAGTGTCCAGGGCTCCGCCCCCCGCACGAGCGTCGAGAAGGCCGAGTAGGCGACGCCCCCGTACAGCCCCAGCGACGTGTGGAACGACGGCCGGCAGTTGCGGACTTGCTGGAACACACACACACACACACAGTGGGTTCACTCGTCGTGGACACTTGGTACAACTTCATTCATATTAACAACACACTTATACTGTTCCACGCAAACTTATAACTTATTACCCTACCGGTTTCTCTTGTTATAGTAGCCTCAAACTTATCATAAGTATATTTCATTATTAAAATAGCTAAAAAATGTTGAGTAAAGAAAAAGTAACTATCGACAATTATTAAAAACGGGTTATCAATAAAATTGTTAACCACTATTTGCTTAACGCAATCAATGAATAATAATAATAAAAACCGTCACACCCATATACTCGGACGGTTAGACAGAGCGCAAATCCAGTCTCAAGCAATTTTTCAGATCAATTCAAAAAACCATAAAAACAATTCGCCCCACCTGGAAACCAAACCCGGGACCTCATGCATCAAAATCGGACACTAACTGCGCTCCACGATATATGCGATTAAACTAACTATATAAAAACTATAAATAAATTTGAAATTAAATTCAAATGTAAAAAATGTATCGTATATTACACTATGTCAACCTGAACACGACAATAGCGACGATAACTCTGACACGGATAACCAATACTTATGTTACAGATCCAAACACTGAGTCGCATCGATTGCAGAAATGGAATAAGCCAGCATATAAATAACTAGACATATAGATTATTCCAATAGCAGGAGATAGAATCATCACATCCCTACATCACCTCTCTTCTCAGAAAACCTATAAATAAATGAGAAATATACCTTTAGTTCCTTATACACGTAGGAGTTGTTCAGTTTTTCCTCGTACAAGGTGGGAGTAACCCCCACGTCGTGGGAGGCCTCCCCGGACAGTATCAGTTCCATGGCAGCTTCAGCGGCCAACATTCCTGTAAAAATTGTACATATATTTAGCTATTTTTAAAAAAAACAACAAAAAATATACCTACACATTGTGATAACGAATTTAAAGACAGTTTTTTTATCTTTACTGGATTCAGTTTATATGAAATAAAAATATTTATTGCAAGTTACATTTAAATTGATTAAACCCAAAATAATTGCAATTATATGGTCGTGTTTTGCGTTTTGAAATACGTTTAAATGAAATTAAATAAGTTTTTTTTTTATTAAATTAAAAAAAATTAAAATAGCAACTATTATTGTAGACACAAGAATATTTTTTAATTTAAATTAAAAAATAAATAAATTAGATAGCAATTATTAAATAGATACCACAATAAATTTAATCAGCACCCTCTCAGGAACCATACTCGAGCCTCGCATATTTTTTTTTAATCACGATTTCATCCGCTTTTAAATTATCACTACATATTATAAGACAAAGTCACTTTCTCTGTCTCAAGTTTTGGAGTGATTCAAGAGGAAGGTTTTAATGTATATAACATGTATAGTATACCCGTGCAAAGCCGGGGCGGGTCGTTAGTTATATAAAATAAAAGTAGCCTAAGTTACTCCTTAGTTCAATCAGTTATCTGTCAAATTCCGTCAAAATTTATCCAATCAATCCAGATATTATCCGGAATATGCAGGCAAACAAAAATTGTAAGAAATGTTATTTTGGTATATGTACCAACGTAAATGGTAAAGCATTTAGTAAAAAGCCTGTATTATAATATTACAAACAGACACTCCAATTTTCTTCACTCTTCTTCGAACACGCATTTCGGAGACTCTTGACATAACCCTCGGATAAAAGACGAGCAATTTGGTCGAGGAAGTCAACCTAAGTATAGATGTGTAGAAGATGGTAGTGTGTATGGTAGTGGGTATTGTCACTGACCGCTCTTCATTGCGTTGTGTGTGCCCTTGATGCGAGGTACGTTGAGGAACCCAGCGGAGTCCCCACACAGACAGCCCCCGGGGAAGCTGACGGCAGGCAGACACTGCCACCCCCCCTCCACGAGCGCCCGCGCGCCGTACGCTATACGGGACCCGCCTGCAACCACCCACCGCGGGACTTGAACCTATGATCTTACACTGATATTCTAAAAAGGCTACCCACACTACAGCACTACTTCCGTCACGGTGTTAGTGACGATTACGTGCAGCTGTATCGAAAACGTTTAACTCAAACTATTTTCAAGAACCCGACAAAAGTATTGAGTGAACTCTCGTTACATTCAATAATACTATTTCAAAATTAACCATGAACAGAGTTCAAATCGACGATCTTCTTAAAGTAATAGTTGTTTTTTTCTACATTTTAATAAAGAACTAAATACTTGTTTTAACGCCTTTTCGTCTAAAATTGAAAAGCAAACTAAGGCAGTGGTGTTTTTTTTTTATCTAAACAAATAAATGTACTTAAATGTAATAAAATTTAACAATAAACAACAAAAACATAAAAAAAATATATTTTTAAACCATTACATTAAAAAAACAAATATTTATTTTTTATGTCATTGAAAGGAAAACGAGAAGACAATTTTTTAACAAGAATACACGTCTTACAGACACCAAAGATGGTGAAAGTGTGTTAATAATAGTCCTGGATAGAAAATATTTACAATCAATACTCCTCACCTTCAAACATGGGCTTCACATATGGATGTAACTTAAACCTCTGGAACTCTCTGAAGGGGCTGAGGTAGGGATTGACATAGTCCAGTCCCACGACGAAGCCCACGGCCACCAGAGGAGCTTCGCCCTCGGGCACGTTAAGGTGATATATGAACGACCCTCCATATGTATTCTTATCTAGAGGCCAACCTATTGTGTGCTCTACTAGCCCGGGCTTGTGGTTCTAAAACCGAAATAAAAAAAATACTTAAAAGATTTTCATTCGTGAATATGAACACTGCTAACTTGAACTTAGTCTTTATCCATATTTGACAAAACCAAAAAAATCCATAAAAGATTTGGATTTAGACATTTTATTACTATAATCTAAGCCAAGACTGGCGTAGATTATAGTAGGTAATAAAATTTCTAAATCCAAACTGGGCAGACAAAATAAGGCCTCAATTTGCTAACGCCGAAATAGGCGACGTGTATTTCTTACCATCTGAAGCTTTTCCTATATTACGAAGTGCCTATAGAACACCATAGATGTTACCGGTGTTGCTGTGTTATGCTGCATTGTACCGAAAAACTACTTTATGTCGTCAGAAATTGGCAAATCCCATCTAACCGAGATGCTACAGTACCAGTTGGAACGGGCTACGCTAACTTCTAATAAAATTAATTACTAGATTACTAGCAGGCGATGGAATCGTCACATCCCGGCGCCAACAAAATTCGCTTACAGTACCAACTATAAAACTCACCTCTGGCTTTACTTCCCAGAGCTCCTTCAGCCCAATACCATACGACTGTGGTTCACTTTTCTCACGTAAGTTGTACTTGTTCGACACCATCTTTGTCAAATGCCCGTGACAACCTGCAACACTGGATATGTTGTTATGGTACTAACGGAATCGTTTGGGTCTCCCGAGGAAACCCATTCAGGTAACATGAATAACTTACATCTTTCTTCAAGGTATAAGTTATTTCTATGCTAACTCATTGAAATTGGTTCAGCCGTTTCTATGAGAAGAGGACAGTTCATACAATTATTAATGTTTATATACAATTTTAAAACACAACTCTTTAAAATTATTAATCATAAAATAAACTTTAATTTAAAATGTACAAAATACGTCGTTACGTTATGTACGCTAAACTCTCGAACAACGAGGAAGTTAACTATTATTTTCATCCTAAATTCTTGAAGTTACAAAACACGTCCTTTTTGTTAAATCAACTTTCTTTCGTTTATAACTTTCGTTATAGATCATAAATCCTCCCACTAGCCTATTGTTTTACTCAATAATAAAATTGTGTTTCAGTGTCTTAAAGTGGTGACGACAAACTCCTACAAAATGTGATGCTCCAAATCAAAACATGACAATGACAAACATTATGGCAGCTACTACCTATTTCGTGGCGCTTCAACAAAGAAAGTTTATAAAAGAGATAATCCGTCGTAGGCTGTATAAGATGTGAAAAATACCTTCAGAGAAGATGGTGATCTTGGAGTGGAACTCCATGCCCCGCTCGAACATATCCTTGGGGCTGCCGTCCTTGGCGATGCCCACGTCCCCGGTGGCCACGCCCTTCAGCGACCCGTCAGGACGGAAGATCAGGTCAGCACCCGCGCAGCCCGGCCATACCTGCCCAATACAACCAGCTCAAAATACAAACAATCATACTTACATAAGCTATTTTTAACATTAACTTCTAATATTCAAATAATGTTTCATAAATTTGAAAATATTAAGATATTCAATCAAAAGCATTTCTGTTTTTTTTAATTTGAGATAGGTTTTCAATTTCTAATAGTTTATTGGCAAAAAATAGAGTAATTATGGATGCTGCTCTTAGTTATAAAAATGACATGCAAACAAATAGAATTTAAATTAGACAAACAATAACTGTTTGATATGGGATGATAGAACTACGTGGTACTCAAAAAGATCACTCATACTATTTTTTCCTATCCAAGTCTATTTTTTTTCTGAACCGTTTGAATGTGTCAGTAACATGATTATACCATAAACCTTATACCATAACAGTTTACATAAATACTAACAAGAGTGATCAAGACTTTTGAATGCCATTACAATGTAACAAAATTTTAGATATTTTTGATTCCACTCACCTCAGCCCCAGCTTCCTCGGCCTGTTCTCCCAACCACTTCACTAAATGCCCAAGTCTTACCACATAGTTGCCATGATTGTAATTTGGTAAACCTGAAAATTCATTCAATAAATTAAAAAAAAGGTTAGAAACACAATTACGTCATTGTCATATACCTAACACTTTACTTAAAATAATCAAATATCTATATACCTATCTATCCGAGAATATATCTCCAATAATATGTATAGCTGTCATTTTTTTTATGTCACTAAAATAAGAAAACCTGGTAGCCAATTACAATAATTTGCCTATTATAAAAGATAGCTTTAGGCATATTACTAAGATTTTTTTTTTAAATAATTATTCAATTTACTCTCAATGTAGTACTCGTAGCTTCTAACTCTACAGTTATGGAGTACCATCTAGTTCTCCTGAAGATGCTTCGGTTGAAGGGCGAAACATATATTGAAAGTTTATTGTGACATGCTAGATCAAGTCACGCTATATTATTGTTTTTGAGGGGGGTTTGCAGTAAAATATTTTTATTTTTGTTTAAATAAACTTTTGGTTTCCATAATATATTGCCTGCTACATAATTTATTACCCATTTAAAATAATCCGATAATACAGATTTGAGATAAACATGGACCTTTCAATATTAAAAATACACATAGTTTGTGTAGATAGGTAATTTTAAATATAATACTGACCACGAAACACAGGAAGTGGTATTCTTCCACTTTTGGTAAGCAGTCCAAATTTATCAGATGTGACCGGTGTGTTTATAGGTGCTCCTTTCTCTTTCCAATCAGGGATCAACTCGTTTAGTGCAATTGGGTCTACACATGCTCCAGATAGTATGTGACCACCAGTTTCAGCAGCTTTTTCTAATAATGTCACTCGTACCTCCTACAAAATAATATAAAGTAAAAATTATGATCAAGCAATGAAGAAATAACAATACAAATTGATGAAAAATTATATATTTAATGTGCATGTATTCTACTTTCAGCTGACTTGCAAAAAATAAGATCTTGTTTTGACCGATATATGTTTATCTGTTACCTTGAAATTTATTTTACGAGATGAACAAATTAAGATTAATATTTTTTCATTTCAAAAAACATTTTTGGTTGCTTTTTGAGTTGCACATAAAATATATTTGATTTTTACAACTTTACCTTTCTCTACAAGTAATAACTACAAATTTTGTTTACTTAAATAACATGAATTTTAATGGATGTGAGGAAATATGCATTAATGGTTGTAGAAAAAGTGAAAGAGGAACAATTCATATATATTTGCATTGGGTATTAATATTCTTGTATGCAATGTACCTACTATTCCTATAAGCAAAAACATCTAACTTACAGCTCCCTTTTCTTCTGCAATTTGGCGTGCCCGAATGGCAGCAGACATCCCAGCAGGGCCACCACCAATTATTAATATGTCTGTCTCCTCTGCAACCCTTTCCATACTTATATCTGAAGCAAAATAATAAATCAGATTAATAACAGTACATAAAATCTTCTTGGACTTATTTATATTCATGACTTATACTTTTTTTTCTGGGGATAAGACTGCGAAAAAGCATATGGGTATTGGTAATGGTAAGGGACAACCATGGCCTATAGACACCATAGATGTTGTAGGTGCGTCTCTGTTTGTGGTCGGGCTGTTAGACCTAATTTG
>DVZL01003357.1:0-14079 GCA_018236625.1 Lasaia peninsularis
GACAGACAACGAAGTTTTAGTAATAGGGTCCAGTTTTTAACCTTTGGGTACGGAACCCTAAAAACGACTTTTCCCTTTAGCGGAACATAGAGTCCGAGAACTTATTTCATATACTAATAGATGGAATCAATATAACGCGACGTGACTGTTTGCCAAATTTAACGTTTGCGGTTTTGTTTTAAGATTTATTTTCCATCTTTACGTATTATACAGGTGGTTCGTAACGGTGACGACTTAATTTTTTTTTCCTTTTTTCGAAAATACTTTTATAAAATATTAAAAATCGGGCAAGCTGACCAATTTGCGTATTTTAATACCTATCGTGGTAACTGTACGTCGCTCGACGACTTGGAATCTTATTCCGTAGTATATTAGCCGCCTACGCTATCACTAATATTGAGCGAAAGGCGACGAATATATATCTTTACCAAGTAGTATGAGATTACGATGACAATGATAATTATTCTGCCTGCTTCCTGGAAAGATAGTTTTTCTTCGAATGATAAGATATTAAATAAATTAAAAGTATAAAGCATTTTAAAACAAGTTTTTTTATAAATACGCTAAAAAAAGTTGTGAGATAAACTTTTCCTTTTAAACTTTTACTATCAATTTACAACGTCACTACATAATTTATGTATACAAATAAATAAAATTGGAGTCTCTGTATCTATTATTCGAAATAAACGCTTTGTACTTTGTATATATATTATCACAGACAATTAATTTTTTTTTATTTACTTACTTAAAGTGATCATAGCGTGATTTTATTATGATAGCGTTTAAACTATCAATAGACTCTGATTAATGCGGGTGAATGACGGGGTACAGCCAGTTGATTAATAAGGTGAAATAATAAACCATCCTGTACATACCTCCAATTGAAAAAAACAAGCCGTCGCGCCAAAACGTATTGTACAAATTTGTATAAACCATAATATTTAACTACGAGCTGTTGGTATTTTAATTAAGACAATATAGAATATATAATATTAAGAAATATTATTAATACGGACACAACAACTACGAAACAAAAACACTGTTCGCGATCTTTGTTGTTAGACATATTATTATCTGATATTTTTACCAAATGCAAATCAATAGGGAAATATTTAAAACATAATAAATCAACTTAACACTAATTATACGGTTTTGTAACCACCATTTTTAACATTATAAATACAAATTATTTTCATATTAGTATTTTTATATTAGACATTATCATCATTGTATTAATGTTCATCAAAGCCTTAATTAGTTCAGCTAAAATGTAACACGACATTCATTCACTGTTAGGCGGTACGAAGTTCGCCGGGTCAGCTATTACTATATAAAAGGCGAGCTTAATGCGTATAACACTGCGATTTGCGAATTTACAAAAAAAACTAAAAATATATGTAATTCCATCTATACATAAAAATAAAATAAAAATGAAAATAAGTGTTTAGTGTATTAATAGTTGCCGGGTAAGTCTTTTGAAAGAAAACTTTGAATGCAATTGCTTAAAGTGAGAAGAAAGATAATTCCATCCATTTTCTTTTATAGTGGTTACTGTCTTGTGGCCGGGGTAGGCCTGATGTACAAGCCTCCTCCAGACTGGAACACGACCATGTCATGATATGGCATGGCAGGAATAGGTATGGCGGTGTATACCCGGGCGAGTTGCTGCACACCAATCTACTACTAAGAACCATTTTAATGTCAGTCTCTGAAACCGAGGTGTTTGTATGAAGACAGTAATGAATGTGGAGGAAGTCGGGCAAGTGGAATCGTGACACTTCGCACTCGATAATCTCTTCCTCCCCCACAAGGGTAATGCGATGAATAATGAAATTGCAGCAAAGCGAAAGGTATATTTCTAAAGATTTCTTTTATTTTTTATAAAATACGCGTTTCAATGGATCACCCCCTCCTTTCTCGTGTAATAAAATTAGAATTCAGACCCCAAATCATTCCCATTCGCGAACAATATAATCCGGAATGAATAGACGCATTTAATTTGCTTGACCTTTTTTCGGACTGACAACATTTCGCAGATTATTTCACCCTCATTTAGACGCTTCCTGTGGTGAATGTCTTCTAATTTCTTTAAGACTCTACGCACAGGATTAAAAAGTCTCTTCATCGGTTGTGTGTAAAGAAAAGAGCACTAGATGTTAGAACTAAGCTTACCAGATTAGGTGTAGGTCGGACAATGTACCTACCATCGTATCAATGATGCGGGGCTCCCGGGCTAAAGGGCCCTCTAACGTGTGTGAACAAAATTTAGTAAAATTTTATCAACCATGTGACTTAAACTCTGCCATGCCGTGCCTCCGCTTCCCTGGAAAATCGCCTTGAGTTAAAGATAAAGTAAGTACCTCCAGGCCTATTATCCCCAAAGGAGAAGACAAAGGTGTACTAATATATCCACGACTCGTAAGTCCAGTAGATATACTAGAACTCCCACGATTAGCCAAGGTACTAGGGCCCATGATGTGATAGGTGGCGAGCCTATCGCCACTTCGGGCATATTCCAATCCCGGACAATGTAATGCTTACTCAGAAAAATCTGAAAAACAATTAAAAAAAGTTGTCCGACTTGTTGTTTTCTTAATTGATATAAAATAAAGTCCTCGTAAACATTACCTCTAGTTTCTCTCTTCTGATTTCTGAGCAAATATGCATTTGATATGTAGAATCCTCAGTATTTATAATTGAATTCAGATCTTTTTATGGATGAACGTGATTTAGTAGAGTCAATTTATATACATTTAGTTGTTGTTCGCGGCTTCGCCTGCGATTGATCTTGATTCTTTGATCACAGTAAATTTAAATCATAAGTTATTTTACGATTATTTATTGAACGATTTAGAACATTTTTTTGATGTAAAAATTTCCTTGATCGTTATATTCGGAAATAAAACTTAAAAAAACATTAAATAACAAACAAAACAAACAATTTGACAACAAAGTGTGAGTGTGTGTGTGTAACAAATACTTGTGTTTGTGTGTGTGTCGGTTGCACATTAGTGTGTGTAACGTTTTATTTATTTATTTAATGTACTTGATAAGCATTATTATCGAGAAACGCGGGCAGAAAGTGACAATTTTCTAGCCATTGATTTATGCTAAAACTACTAAACCGAATGGGATGAAATTTAGTTAGCGTAACCTCGGTTAGACCGAGCGAAGTGGAGAAGTAGCAGTCGGAAAGCGGACCCTGGGATCTCACGCTCAAATGTTAGGAACAACCGGGAATGATGATGATGATGATGACCCTAGATACCCTATGTTCCGAGGTAGATTATATGCTAATTTTTATCCCATTTACGTAAGGCGCTTCCGTGGAAAACGGGATAAAGCTAAAATTTAAATTTGGCTATAATAATTTATGAAAGCGCCATTTAATTTCATTTAATGTTTTGTTTTTTGGATAAAACATAGTTTGCAGACTGCCTCAATTTTTTTTCAAGTCTTCAGTTTTGTATTTTAGGAATTACATCCATAGCAACCCTCACTATAAATGGTCCAACAAACACAAATTGAAATCCGGAACGTAAGTAAGATAAGTAGAACATTTTTAGGGTAGTAAAATAGTCTAAGATTACATGTTATTGTCAGACAAAGCGTGTGATCAAATGTGATTTGGAACTTTTCTTATTAAAAGCTTTTATTCAACTTGCATTGTATGTATGTAAGTATGTATGTTCGGGTGGAATCTTAAAAGTATGCACGTTTATTTTGGATGACAATGCACGATACGATACATGACATCATTCTAAATCCAATATGGCGGACCAACAAAAATGGCGTAATAGTTGTTTTTAAAGCACTTCTGCAATATGGGTATCAAATGAAAGGGCTCGTTGAGAGCAACTCGAAAAATAATAAAAGCTTTTTCTAAAAAGTTTTGCGGTTAATTTATTTTAATTTTTAATGTACGAGAAGTGTATATGATACTTTTCTGCTCGACGAGTTAAAAAGTGACAATGACTTCTCGGGCAGTAAAACAAGAAAATCTTCAGATTATTACCAATAAATTAAAATAACATATAATCGTTTCTGCTCAACGGAGTCGAACTTTCATACTGAAAAGCGTCTTTATCAACGGACCATTACTTAAATCGTGGACGAAGTCTCGGGTACATTTAGTATTTACATATAATTAAATATATACAAACATACAAGTTAATATTTAACGTCTTAGTTTAATGTTAAAATTTAAATGTTTTGCATTTAATGAGTAAGCTGCATGATTTTATAAGGTTTAGTTTTTTCGGGTTCAGCATTCAAAGCGTAAAATCCCTATTTTTAAGACCCCGCTGTCAGTCTGTCTGTTTTATATACAATATATAATATATATATATATATTGCTATATATATTTAGATCGCGGTAAAAAAAACGAGTAGTCGCTCGATATATCTCAAAGTGTCTATTTACAAATTCATTTTTTTATGGGATAAAACAGCGAACAAGCATACGGCTCTCCTGATGGTAAGATATAACCTTGGCCTATAGACACCATGTGTGTTGAAGGTGGCCAGGTTGTTAGGTCTGATGTGCCAGTCTACCGGGTACCCTACCCTTCGAACCACAACGCGACAATGTCATTATGGCGGCAGGAATAGGTAAGGAGATGGATTTTTATTTTATGGGATAAGACAGCGAACAAATCACACAGATCTGCTGATGGTAAGAGACAACTGCGGCCTATAGGCACCATAGATGTTGTAGGTGCGTCACTATCCTGTGGCTAGGATTTTAGGCCTGATGTGCAAGTCTACCAGCTACCCTACCCTCCGAACCGGAACTTGGCAATGTCGTTATGGCGGCAGGAATAGGTAAGGAGATGAATCCCTACCCAAGCAAATTATAGTATACTGCACAATACTCTACCACCCTGGTCTTGTTGAGAATAGCCTAGTTAACCTATGCTGATCTCTACGAGCTGCCTGATAGCACGGCAGATGATCTATTCTACACAGAGGACCCGGATCAACACAGGGATAAATAACTTCAAAATAAACAACTAAATTGAAGGTGTATGTGTAAAACGTGACATTATTTGCCGTTTCCTAGACAATAGATATGCGGAACCCTTCATACGCGAATCTGACTCGCACTTATATAGTTTTTAGTTTTCATCCCATAAATTATCACCATAAATGGTAGAATTATTCAGTCGTTAGTTACGGTATTGAAATACATAAATGATAAAGAAAAACCCTCGTATATGTTACGTATTAGACTAGCAGCTGTACTGGCGACTTCGTCCGTGTTTTAAGCATTTCTTAAAAAAAAAATCTGAAATTAAAGTATCCTAAGCTTTTTAAATCAGTTTTTGTCAGTAAAAGTCTCGTCAAAATCAGTCCAGCTGTTTCAAAGGTTAGCGAGCCCTACTGAAAGTGAAATATATCCAAATAAACACGATGATCGAGTGGAAGTTATTGTAAACTATTGTGTATTTGAAACAGGGATTCCAAATGCTTAATCACAATCATAAAGAATACAACGTGGAAAATCCGAATAAATCTCAAATTTTCATATCCACTGATACATCACAGTACAAATTTTATCTGGAAATTTTTCGATCCAAATAGATTTATCAGGATTCCCAATGGAACTTAACTTTGTATATCGGAGTTTTTCCAAAGGGCCTATTCACGGACCGTAGATATAATGACTACCTACAGGGTGGAAAATTTGAAGGTACCATCCCAAACCTACTGCTACAAAAAGTTTTGCGCTGAACCGTAGTTAGAATATGCTTAGGGTTTTTTAACATCATTTTTATCAAAATAATTCCAAAGATTTGATGTTATATTTACTAGCTTTAGTAGCTGCAGTCTTATTACAGTAGAGGACACGGTAACCAGCAAGCTTACGAATAAAATCTTGTAAAATCATACAATTATTAGGATAACGTACGCCATCTACCAGTCATCGTCTTATTGTAACTAATACAGTCATTTAAAAACACTGTCTAATCTTTACTCTGCATGCGGGAGTTCTACCGGATGCCCATATAGCTATAGGCGTGGCAAAATATTTAGGTATTAAATAATTGTCAATTGCAGATGGATAACTTCCGCGGGCTCCTGTCCAACCTAAACCTGCCACTGGTGGACAACTTCCGTCAGCTGCAGCCACTGTTCGGGCGCCGCGTATTCGTCCGCATCACCTCCAAGAACCCCAAATTCAAGAAAACCAAGCTCCACTACTCTAAATGGGATTGGGTTGGCCACAAGAAAACTGAAAACGACGTCACCGAGTTCGACGACTAAACAACGGTTCCATTTTCAAATTAACTAATCACCGCTTTTTACGGGTATATTATAAACACCAAATATTGTTAGGTTTTTGTGATTAATATGTTTACTGTGCATGTTCATTTCAATGTGCAAATAGTATTATTATTGTTATGTTTGTTAAGTAAATAAATAGATACATAAGTAACGTTTTCATTTTATTTAATACAAAATAAAAATATCTACAACATGGTTAAATATTAATTACGTCGAGTAGTTTTCTGCTCCGAACATAGACTGAAAAATAAAGAGAAATGTGCAGTTCGAAATAAATAAATAAATACTCAGTTAATGGTGAAAACTTAACTGCTTTGGCTTTCGCAGTCATATGACTTTATGGAACAAGCGGCCGCTCGCGCGTATAAAAACAAAAAAAGTTGTTCGTGCGCGCTGACTGCTTATTGCAACAGTTGTATCATATTCTGCTTCGCTGTGCATTTTCGTATTGTATTAAGAACACTATCAATAAATTTCAACCAATAAAAAAAAACTTTGTAGAAAATTACCATGTGAATACAAGAATGTGCAGTTGTCACCAATAAAAAATAAGAAAACATTAATAAAAAAAGATTGAATGTTAGGAAAAAAGTTCAAACAAAAAATTCAAATTAGTTAAAAAGACATGCTGTTTTTGAATAAACAGATTATTGCTGAACCTAACAGACAGATGGATACGATAAACGTTGTCTGGCTTATTCCACAATACAATCATAAGTTTTAAAAAACTTAATAATTTGCATCTCGAAACCATAAAAAGAAACTTATAACTTTTTTGGCCAGACTTGTTACTTCCCACTAAATATTCCTTCCCACTGTATAGTTCCTTTGTGTTAAAAAAATTGTGTCGTTATCAACCTGCCAACTCTCAGGCCAATTAAATTGCAGAATTTATAATTTTCTGCATTTTAATTGGTTAAGAAATTTGCTAAGTTCTTGAAGTCTTTATGCATGAAGCGAATGGCACTATGTGGAGAATACACTCCCTACAAAGTCCTGTTGTCATACGTAAGTAATGTTATCTCACTCTAGATTGACCAGTCTCTCTTTCAGCGAGTTTTGTGGTCTTGACAAAGTCAAAAGGAGCCAGGCTAATGAGAGTGAGATCTTAAAAAAAAGAGAGCTATGATAATATTCGCGACAGGTCTTTCTTTTTTGTTTAATGTTTAAATATTACCTTTAGTTTCACGTCTTCGTGTCTATACTTATGACTTGTGTTCTTAATATCAAGTAATTCGTTTTGTACAATTACCTGAATAACTATTAATATAAAACGGCACAAACACACATGCAAGGAATAAAATAAAACAAACCATGTATTTAAATGCTATAATACAAGTTCAACAATCTATATATGTATGTGTTTAAATAATTTATTTACCTTATATAACAATATATTTTTGTATATTGCATTTTGTGTGTGGAATGTATTATTAATAAACACTCTTGTTCAAAATCAAAACAGTTAAATGCAAATCTAGGATGACAGATTATATTAGTTGTTAGTTTCCTTAATTTTTTTGGTGGCGTATTTACAATTGCCCAGTCTGTTGCACAGACAAAACATGCATTAAACCTATTTTAGCGTACCAAGTCATCTGGGTTGAACATGCCCTGAAAAAAAATATTAAAGTTAAGTAAACATAAAATAATGAAAACTGGATTGATTCTCAATCTAGGTTAACATTGGATCTAGTGGTACCTCTGAAAGGATGACATAGAAATTATTGGTATTAAAAACAGTGTTTATTTGTAGATGTGCAATTTTACAGATCTGTCTATCGTAGTATTTATGGTAGCAGAAAGAGTATCCTTGAAACTACAACTTTACCAAACAATACAAATTTTGTCAAAATTTCCTAGTTACAGTCACAGTATTAGCACACAATAATAATTACTTACGTACAGAACCTGCACTTATCGTAACAATTCATAGAAATAGTGACTCTTGTAGCTAAGCAACAAAGTTCAATTCAGCTCATGTAAGTGCTGCGCACACGACGAGATGTTCGCCTAGCTATTCCCGCTCTCTTCTAACGCATAACTCTGTCACTATCTGGCGTAAAGTGACGCGATAACTATGGTACTAGAGTGGCGACGGCGGCACGAAATTTTGTAAGTACCTACTTATCGCTGTAGGTACGGCCGAGCGGCGGAGGCCTGATATACCTAAGTAGTTAAAATAATACATATAGATTTGTGAGGGTTTATGTATATTTGAAGGCTTTAATATTAAATTAACTATTATTATGTTGAACATTCTGAATCTTCATTTTATGTCACAATTTAAATTTAAGTTTAATATTTTTTTTACAAGTATAAGTAATTTGTGAAATGTTGAATGAAAATATTTGAGACAAGTATATTGTACACAGACGACTAAGTGTGTTTACTCCTTTCCAAAGCTATCGACGCAGATCTCGGCGGTCTGGCGATCAAATATAATATAAATGAACCTGTCATTATGCGAAATTGTAGGGTCGTTCCCTTGATACCTTTAAACAGTTCTGGCGGAGCACGCGATGATGTATCGTAGTTGCATGTAAATACCTGCAGTAAATAATGTGGGACTTTTGAATTATCTGCTATTGTTTTGTTAACTTAGAGAATAATACCAGCTAAATTTAATGTCTCTGAATTTAAAAGACTCGTTAAAAAGTAGATAAAGCACCGGTTTCGCTTTAAAACAATAAAGGGGTGACAGTTTTAAAAAAATATTGTGGTGAAGGGGAAGTAGATTTTGATTGAAAAGACCAAGAAAAAAACGAAGCGTGGTCGTAAAATTCGATTAGATAAGTGCATATTATTTATAGCGATTACCACAACACTTAAAGGTACTTGTGTACTATCAGATACAAAATCGATGCTTATTTTTCCTCATAAATTGCAATTAAATTTAATAATAATCTTTTAAAATTGTTTACAAAGACTATGAATTTTATAGGTTCTAAAAATATATTAAATGATAAAGAAAAATATTACAATATGAATATTAGATGTGTAAAACAATTGAATGAAAAATAATCAAATTAAATGATTACAGAAGATAAAATCTTGTAAGGTAATCGAAGAAATATAATTTTTTCTTAAGTCGTTTACGGATTCAATAAATAAATTTCTTGCCCCCTGGAGCTTTAGGATTAGAGAAATATTATTTCAATCGTAAAAGACGACCTTATTACACATAAAATAAAGTTGCAGTTTGGCGTAGAAGTAGTTGTAATAATTAAATTATTGAAGTGCATACCTGGTTTTAGACCAATCACACAAATATTCACATTAAAAGAAACATGGCTACTTTTAGATATACCAATAAAAGATAAAAACTATGATTTACAGCACTCGTATTTAAACCATTTCAATGGCGTACAATCACAATCGTGTTTATTTATTGAGGAAAATAAAAATAGTGAGTTCGCAAGCTCAGAAGTAATAATAGGACCATGTCGCGGTGTCATATATGTCATTCAGCAAGATTTAGTGGTGAAAAAAGGGCCTCGCTTAATAAATATAAATGAACTGGCCACGGACAGTGGTGTATATCATTGACACCCACTGAGCGTTCGCCGTTCAGCGGGCCGGTTGATTGATGTCGCATTATCATATTTTCTCTTTCTGTTAAGTGATACTATTTTATTTGCTAATCCGTGATCTTTTGTACCTTTGAGATTGTTTACAACTGATTCATAAGTGGATATGTTAGCTTTTTGTGCATTCACGCCGAGTCCTTTGCGGGGTAGGCAGAGAGTATCGAGATTTTTGTATGGATGTGATTGTTAAATAAAAAAAAGAAGTCCTAGCTAGGAATTTCAAATATTGTATACCTCTAATTACGTAAGTACTCGTATTTGCAGTAGGCGTAAACAAAGTTTATAGAAATTAAACATCTACTAGGGTTAAGTTACTTTAGGTAAATAGTTGGTCTTGAATAAAGAAAATAATATTTCATGGATCTCCTAAGTGAAATTTGGTGGGTTTCTGACGGAACTGACAGTTCCAAATGGCAAATAGCATCCCGTTGTATTGGTGGAAGTTGCTTAAATTCAATGTTTTGTTTAAGTCATTTAAAATATATAACTTTAGTTATAGACCTTCGGTGGTCTAGTGGTTTGTGTTTCGGACTTTCATTTCACATCATGGGGCCTAATATCGTCAGCTAATCGTAGTTGCATACTTATCTACCTATAAACCCCAAAACAAGAAGTTTTTATATAACATTTTATATCAATAAACGTTTAAGTTTCATTTATTGAAATAAACGATAAGTTTTATTGTTTAAGGCTTTAGAAATGAATTTTAATTTAATAAAATATAATATTGTGTTTCTCCCGCTGTAATATATATTTCAGTATATGATAATACTAGCTTTTCACCCGTGGCTTCGTCTGCGTTACTTATTTTTATAACATAGATAGCTCTTAGAGGACAGATTTTTTTCTGACTTGTAATTATTCTTATCGCGTAAAAACATATCCTCTTTATTGTAACCCGTAAAAAAGTAGACTAGGTGTTACTCTGATAGTGTAGTAGTTTTTGCGTTAAAGAGTAAAAAACACACATAACTTACAAATTTTCGCATTAATATTAGTAGGATGAAAAAACCATCGTCGGTGCGGTCTTAAAGAGTACTTTAAATCACACATTCTGGTGTAGATAGGACAACGACCCCTCATTAGTCACGACGTATGAATTATGGATTTGCTTTGAGTCAAGGTTCTTACCGAAACGTCAAAGCTTCGTCAGCGTTTTTTGCCACAGCCCGTGTCACGTCTGGAGAGAATCAATTAGCCATGGCAAATTAATTATATAATGCTTCGGTTTTGGTTGTTCACTGCCTTCAAATTATGTTAAATTTTTCCGTAATTATATGGTGAAGATCGGGCTTTCGAAATATGGAAGGAAAGATCGTATCATCGAGATTTTGAACATTATAAAGCGGGCTTTAGATCAATTAAATTTTTTATTAATGTGCAAATGTTCTAAAATAAATGTAAAATGGGTGAATTTGAGAAAAATATAATATAAAACGCAGTTAACTGCAAAAAAAACTTCAATTGAATTTTTTAAAATTTATTATTAATAATTCAAAAATAGTTCAATATTGGTTGTAAAATATATTATTAACAAGCGGATTATGATGCAGTTTTTTTTATAGAAACCTTATATATATTATAACATGCTTAATATACCAGTGCGAAACCGGGGCGGCTCGTTAATAATAAATATTACTGGACAAATTACACCAATTGATCTAAACCAAAAGTAAGCAAATTATATGTTTGTGTTATGAATGTTACACAACAATACTAATAGACATTCGTCCGTACAATAATAAATTTAGTAAATACCCGGAAATACAAATATTTATGAACATCACACAAATGCCTGCCCCCGTCGGGAATCTAACCCGAGCCTCGCGGTTTGAGTGGCATTAGGTGTGTCAAAAACATATTAACTCCTCCGATTCTTATGTAATTGTATATTTAGTAGTTTTAAGATTAGGAAGAACATTAATTTCCATATCTCTAAGCGAGAAGGGAGGTCCATTCCAAATCAGGTGTTGGCAAAACATTGTACAAGCCGGACAAAATTATATAGTTAGCTAATTACCAATATTAATCCGGTTAGATTAGCCAATTTCGCACAATCGGTTACGGAAGTCTGTCTCAATAAAGTAATTTTGCGTTCACACATCGGCGCACGCGCACCCGACGACGACTTGAAAGTGAAACTCGATATCATCAACTATTTGATAGCTCTTGCCATGTTTACTACGACGCACGGCTTGATTTATATCTATACTAGCTGTCCCGGCGAACTTCATACCGCCCGCACTTAGGGGGTATTATATTTCGCCCGATTTTCGGACCTACACGACATGTACACAAATTCAACGAGACGGAACGGCATAAAAAGTATCTATCCGTCTCTAGGCTCTAAGCTGTCTCCCCACCAATTTTTACACATATCGGTTTAGGCATTCTCGAGGTATAATGGTGTACCTGGCACACCTTTTTTATATATAGAGATAGAGTTTGTGCAGTATTTCGTCTGGGTAGATATCCACCGCCTTACCTATTCCTGCCGCCATAATGACGTTGTCGTGTTCCGGTACCGGGCAAGCCGGAAGACTTGCTTAGCAGACTTGCAGCGTAGCACCTACAACATCTATGGTGTATATAAGAGAGCCACTAATAATATACCACTAAGAGAGCCGTGTGCTTTTTCGCTGTCATATCCCATAAAAATATCGTTGGCCAATTGTAGGTGTGTACCTCTGCCAACTCCTTGAGAGATATAACCGTGATGATATGTATTTTTATTTTTATAGGTAGTAAGCTTTAAGTACTTTTTAATGGAATAAATGCCAATCGCACCCGTGGGTATACCGATTTCACCTAGGGTTGTATACAATATATGTTTCAGCTTAGTAACTTCAAGATTTTATTTATTTAATTCTTTGAGTATGTACGAAACCCTTAAAAAAAGTGTTGGTGGAATCAATCTATGAATTTCATAAGTACTCGCCAAAGTACAGTGTTTCCTACTAGTAAATATCTAGTAAGCAGATCATAGGTTTATATTAAAGTTTATAATTAGGAAATGATTTTTGAGATTAATTTAAACAGTGGCATCGGTGGCCAAGTGGTGCGCGCTTCAGACTTCCGTTGCAGTAGTCCAGGTTCGAACCCGGCCATGTATCAATTAGTTTTTCTAACATAAGTACATTTTCTGAATACTCTTACGGTGAAGAAACCCGGCATTTGTGCCTGATATCGTCGGCTAATTATGGGTGCATATGCTTCTCTGCCTAACCTTTCGGAATATGGACATGACGATATATTTTATTTAAACATTACTTTTAAATTAATATTAAAAAAGTTATTATTTTACGAAACAAGACAGCTAATAACTGATATCTTCAAACGAATAGTCAACCCTTTTTGAAGTCGGTTAATAAGTGTCCAATCCACAAACTGTTAATCATAAAACAACCGATGGCAGCCCTAACAATTTCCAATCGACAGTCGACAGCAAACTATCGACAGAAGGTCGCAATAAGTCATACAAATGTAAATTCAGGTTGTGTTAATGCTAGTGACGTGAATTAATCGATTATATTGTCGATAAGTTAGTTGCTCTATACTTATAGGTGTTACGAAACTTCGCTTGCTTATTTGCGATAGTGACATAGTTCATATAATGTCCCTGATAGAGATACGGACACGGTTTTATGGATCGCCGGTGGGTCATTGGGAGACGAATACAATAAAATAGAAAATCTATAATAATTAATAAAATTGGAGTGTCTGTATTTTATATTAATGTAGTCGCTTTTTACTAAATGCATATGAATGTTTTTTTATGGTATAAGATAGAGAACAGGCACACGGGTTTTCTGATGGTAAGAGACAACCGTGGCCTATAGACAACATAGACGCAGTAGATGCGCCGTTGCCGGTGGTCGGGCTTTTAGATCTTATGTGCAAGTCTACGGCTACCCATACCGGAACACGACAATATCATTATGGCGGCAGGAATAGGTAAGGCGGTGGATCCCTACCCGGACGAGTTACGGGCGGGTGAGTATGTTGTTTACAAGGTACATATACCATATTTTAGAATTTTTGTACGTCTGTCTGTCTGTTTGTACACACTAATCTCTGAACACACACACGCGGGCACAGCTATTTATCAATAAACGACCCAATAGTTTATCGCCTCTGTGGTGTAACGGTACAGGTGTCGCCTGTTAAGACCGTTAGCCACGTGGGGTCCCGGGTTCAATTC
>DVZL01003358.1:0-14079 GCA_018236625.1 Lasaia peninsularis
GTCTATAGGCGACGTGTATTTCTTACCATCAGGAAATCCGTCTGCTTGTTTGCCTTCCAATATCATAAAAAAAATCTCTAATAGGGCCTGCTATAGCACTCTCATAAGGCCGGCTCTTTTGAGTTTGTCAATCCCACCAATCTCGCGACTCGCAGAAAGAAAGGTTGGTCATTCTAGAGAGTTACCAATATTACGTACTTATTATATACCTACGTAAGAGCACTCAGAAAATGTACATAAGTTAGAAAAACTCATTGGTACATGGCGGGGTTCGAAGTTGGACTTCCCGAATGGAAGTCCGAAGCGCGTACCTTTAGGCCAGCGAGGCTAGGTACTACCATAAGCATATCCACTCGTTGGCCATAAAAATTTATTGATTACATACCAATACTATATACTATTTGAATTATCTTTTAAATTATAACTAAGGGGCGCTTTTATGCTCATTTATTCTATCAAATGACCCCTATTTATCCTCAGTCGGCACATGGTCGCCACTCAAATGTTGATTTTGGACACATCGCTTGATAAAAGATTTGTGTAAACATACAACCAAACTCTATCTATATGTATATGTTAATTTTCAATTTCTTGCCGGCCAATATCAAAAACCTGCCAAGTGCGGTTCGGACTTACGCTGGAAGGGTTATCTATAAAAACAGCAAATATGTGTTCATATATTTATTTTATTCCATTTTTATTATTGGTTGTTATGGCAGCAAAATAAATACGTCATCTGTGAAATTATCATTATAGTAATTAGATTCTACGAGGGTGTATCACCCTGGTGACAGACAGACGGACGAACAGGGACGTAGTAAGAAAGTTCTGTTTTTTCCCTTAGGGTACGGAGCTTTAATAACCAAGAAAGATTGACAAAACAGATATACAATGCGAATGTGGAAGGAGGAGTACCCGATGGGACATCTTAAAAACAATGACAATTATGAAAAAAGAATAATTTTCAATAAATAATTATCAAACATTTTATGCATTGTCCGTATTTTTTTAAATCAATTAAAAAGGTTGAAGAGTGCATTTAAGCAGATACATAGAAGTTCCTCAAATATTTATGCATCCGTACAGAAATAATGACAAATTTTTAACATTTAGGCGTGCCTTCAGAAATGTATTTTGTGTAAATTAAATTGAATTTCCGAAAAAAATCTACAATTAATTCTATAGGGTAACAAAAATATTTTTGTAATTTTTAAATTTTTTTATTCTTTTTTTGTATGTATAATTGATCATAATAAAATACTTTTATAAATCCATCCATATTTATATTTCTTTTGTATCATTTTATTATGTTCATCAAAGCCTAAATTAGTTCAGCTAAAAGGTAACACAACATCATTGACTGTTAGGCGGTATGAAGTTAGCTGGGTCGGCTAGTTTATCAATATATTATGTGTAAGCAATTCATTCTTTATTTGAGTTAAGAATGCTTGATTTCTCAAGCATAATTAATATGGTAAAGTCATAAACAGTACCAAAAAAAATTGACAGTAATAACAACAGATCTAATGAATGTGGAGGAAGCTATGCAAGTATGTAGATGTTGGATTATTTATATCAGCGAGGGATTTGGCGAGAAAATATATAGGTACATGTGCATGTATAACAGTTTCGCCTAATTTTCTATACTATTGAAAGACGAAGAAATTAAACCCAAAAGTGTGAATTACATGTCATAAAAAGAATTCGAAAACAAATACATATTTAGGTAGGTAACAAAGATATGGCTATGTTACATAGTCCTATATGTCTCAGACACCAAAGAAGTCAATGTTGTGTTTCCAAACGATAACCTAATGGTAACAAAGTAACGGTTAAATTACCTGTTGGCTGTCTTACGTGTCTGTCTATAGACACCAAAGATGTTAATTTTGTGTTTCCAAACGACAACCTAAGATCTATGTTCAATGTAATAAATTTATAGACTACTTTATCTTCCAAATTGTTACACGATAATGACGAGCAAAAAAGTTGTTTTGGCACGAATATGAAAAACAATGACGACAATTTAGAACTTTCACAGAGCTTTATCACTGAGTGTAAGGTCACGGTTATAGTGACAGGCAACTTACGTGTGCCTCTTACAAAGTGCCTGGTAGTTGCTTGCTTTTGCATGGAAAAAGTCAAGTTCAAACAGACATATAATTCACATTTAACTCTAATCAAAATGCACCCATAGAAATAATAGCTGTCTATTACACCGGTATGATAATCGGTAATATCAGGCAGTTTTCAATGTTCGTTAGACCTTGTTTTTTTTATAACGTTACGCGCATATCTCCCAAGGAGTAGGCAAATGTGTTTATGCACCCACAATAGGCGACGGTGATGACGATATTAGGCCCCATGACGTGATAGGTAGCAAGCAATATGGTCCATCGACTTTGAGACTCGAATTTGAGACCTCATGCGTCAAAATCGGAAGCATACTATGCTCGGAGGCGATAAATTATAGTTAGATTTTTTTAATAATTTGATATAAGGCAGCTATTCAAACGTCATTAGATGTTAAGTGACGATGCGACCGAAGATGAAACATATCTACCCAGCTACAACCTATTAATTATGGCCTTAAAATCCCTACTAATATTATAAATGCAAAAGTAACACTGTCTATCTGTCTATTACACTTTCACGCCTAAACCACTGGACGGATTTGAATGAAACTTCACAGCACGGTAACTTATACATGAGAATAACACATAGGCTACTTTTAAACCGGCTACATTAAAAAGAGGGCATGTTTTTACGCAATAAGTATAAACCTCGATTTTGGATTCAATTAAGTAAATTAAATTTATTAAAAGAGTATATACTCTGTATAAGAGTCTGGCCATGAGAGAGATAGACGGATGTAACGCCATTCCTTACTCGACTGTGTGATAGACGGAAATCTAAATAAAACACTGCCATGAACGAACGATAAATCTCAATACGTTCATACTCGAACTGATTGTATCGAGAGAGACTTTATTACTGATTAAACTATAATAGACTTCAATTAAAAACTCCAATAAAAAAGTATCATTACGCCCGTATCTCTGACAAGTAGTCAGAGATACGATATCAGGTTCCATGGCAGATATTCAGCTTTAGACAACTTATGTTTTTCGGATAAATTAAAAAAAAACTCATAACAATAAATTTCCTTGATAACCCAGACCTCGTTGAAATAAAAATTTGACATTTTCCTAGATAATGTGTCGCCGTAAGAACAACAAATTCATACTAATATTATAAATGTGAAAGTAACTATGTCTGTCTATTACGCTTTTACACTTAAACCACTGAACCGATTTTGATGAAATTTAAATGAAATGAAATGAAATGAAATGAAATGAAAATTATTTATTTGCCGAATATGTGTTTAAAGGTTGTTACAAAACAATAGTTTTAATTATATCCACATATTCTACCACAATGTGGTGTGCAAATATTTTAACACTTTATTTATTTTTGTTTTTTAATTATAAAACTATATACCTATTATATACTAATACTAAATAAGGTACAGAGATAGAGTTGACCTTGAGGGAAGGACATAGGCTACTTTTTAACCAACTACATTAAAAAGAGGTTATGTTTTTACGCAATAAGTATTTAAGTCGGAAAAATGTCTGCCCTTTGAAAGTTTTGAAGAAATTATTAAAATAATTCACGTGGGTGAAGCCGCGAGCGGAAAGCTAGTATTAAAATAAATAATAAAGACACAACCCAACCATTATAGGTATTATGGCGCTTTGCATATTTAGATTGCGGTATAATTAGACTGATATGCATAATTTAATTCTATTAATGTAAATAGTTGATGCATTCACAAAGAATGAAAATGGCCGTAAATGAACATTTTGAAGATGAATACAGCGAATATTTTTTTACTGGTTTAAAAGCCA
Organism: Lasaia peninsularis; assembly: GCA_018236625.1. NCBI lineage: Eukaryota > Metazoa > Arthropoda > Insecta > Lepidoptera > Riodinidae > Lasaia > Lasaia peninsularis. The sequence continues at coordinate 3,912 of DVZL01003358.1, forward strand.
TATATACAGTGGCGTAGCAAGGTACCTAGGGCCCTGGGGTAAATCAAAAAATGGGCCCTACAGCCCACTGCTATCAAAACTGGTAAGGTTTATGAAGTAAAATAATTAAAAAAAATTGATTGATTTTTATAGATCCTTTCGTGCGCGAGTCCAACTCGCACTTGATCGATTTTTTTTAACCAAAAATTAAATAATTGAAGGCCGTTAACTATTTCATTTTTTTGTTATGTTATTTGCGATATACTACAGACAAAACATAATTCTAATATACCTACTGTAAGTTCGTACTACTGTACTTAAATGACACTTAAAATAGTAATTTTCGTCCTGGTTACAGACAGACAAATAGCGGAGACTCATTAATAGGGGTCCGGTTTTAGCCTTTTGCATATGGAATCCTAAAAAGGTTTCAATAGGGAATATAAGTACATGTGATTAAGATATGGCACAAAAAATAACACGTAATCTTTATTGCTGAAAAATATTTAATTTTTTATGAATCAAATTAATTATTTAAAATTTGTATCTTTGAAATTCCCTGTCAAATTTCGAATAGGTACGCCGTCCGCGTCGCCGTCAAAAAAGTCACAATCCAATGTCAATGCTATGTCAACTGATATCCTTATTTTTGCATCTTTGGGCATAATATTATGAAAAATTTCGCACATAGGGATAATACAATTTTATATAAATATAGTGAAATTAATTAAGTAAAGTGTAATTCGTTGAAACATTATTGTTATAATTGCTCAGTGGCGCGCTAAAATTTAAATCATCCGAAAAAGATGATGGCTTAGATCATTTTTTTTAGTTTATTTATCACCATTTTGTAATATTTTTTTTCAGTTATATAATTACTTGACTTATTGTTTAAAAAAATTAAAAAAACATGCATGTTTTTTTTAATTTTTTTAAACCTTCCTTCCTTATTATAAGTTTTTTTAATTTTGTATATTGATTGATATAAAATTGCTACGGAGCTGGTTGCGCATCAGTTTATGAAAATTGGTTTCCTATTTTTTGAAATTTGAATAAAAATAGAAAAGCTATTAAGAAGCGAGAAGCTATCTAATCTACCTTTAAACGATCTATTCTTGTATATAATATACCTAAGTATATCAGCGATTTCGAAAACGGCTCAAACGATTTTCTTGAAATTTTGTATATAAGCGATAAATTGATCTAGCTAGGTTTCATTTTCAGGTTTCTTTTATTAATCGTGTTTTCATGGAATAAAAACCTATATCGCTACAATACAAAGCTAAATTTCACCAATATTTGCTTAATTATAATAACTCAGTTAGGAAATCGGGCGCTTTATTACGCAGATACCAGGGTTCAAAACCCAGTACATTTATTTCTTTTCTTTTTTTTGAGTTCCTTTTTTATGAGAAAACTGTTTTTGGAAGCCCTACAGAAACAGGAAAAACATTGTAAATTATGTCAAATTCGAATCCCAAAAAAGTGATGTACTAAAAAACCTCCTAACAAAAACAAAGCTCGGTCATCCAGGTACTATTTACCTAGACGACATGATGATGAAATTGAAATTGGTTTTTTGCAGTTTTACCATGTTTAATTTGTGGGTTTTATCCCTTACAACTGTAAGCCACAGACTTCTGTATATCTTGATTTTTTTGTTTTATTTTCTTCTTATCAATGTGATTGAGGCAATCAAACTTCTCGTGTGAATTCTTACAGGTCTATATTGTAATATTAATATATTTGAAAATAATTTTAATATTATCCCATACAATTATAACAATTTAAAATATATTGTACGTAAATAATATTTTAAAATTACTTTTACCTGACTTGAATTTTATGATGACTTTTCTTCTGACGGTACATTGTTGTAAAAGAGCAAAATTACACAATATAGATTAGACCACACACATAAACGTATTAAAGTTTATAGAAAATTAAAATAACTGATTATATTTTCTGCATTTTACAAAGATTAACACAATAATTTAGAAATGAATGTGCAAGCACCTACGTATTCGACTAGTTTAAATTTTGTTACGGTTGATCGGGTATTTTGAAAGTTGTTTCTGAAGTCAGAATACTCCTCTTCCTTACGTAAATACAAGTACTATTACATTTAAAGATAAGGTATTTATATTTATATTCATTATATAAGTTGTAGAAGTCAATTAAATATAAACAACGTACTTAATACCGTCATTTATTATCATATTATATTTTATTAAATAAAATGTTTTTACCGTGCAATAACGAAACGCTAATATTAATAGTCTATGAAGACTATGCCTAATGTCATTGTCAAATGATTTTAGTAATGCTAGTTAGTATGAAACATTATAATCTACTAAATTAGTATGTTTTTATTGACTTTGTTTAAAAATTATAAATTTTAAGATCAATCTAGTTATTGCATGAGCTTATTTACACAAGAAATTTTCGCGACAAGCTTTTATAAATAACATAATATAAAGTGACGTCATAAGATGGTAGTAAAAGTTTTAAAAGAAAAGTTAATTTTATTCTTTTAAACGCATTTAAATAAAAACTCATTTTAATTAAGTTTTATACTGCCAGTTTATTTTATATTATTATTAACGTAATATTATTTTTAATAATGTTTTTGCTAGATTATATACCGCCGCGCCGCCACCACATCAGTGATAGATAATATTATTATTAAAAAATATTCACACTGCGTCTGTTAAAAACAAACAAGTCATAGAAAAATATATCTTTGATCTCGTTTGAAAATTACATTTATTTAGTACTCTTGGAATAGAAGGTTGCTTAGGTATGACCTTCCTTAGGTTCTAGACTTTTCATGTCGTAATTGCAATAAAAATCTAGTTTAGTCGGTCGGCTTAGGCAAGAAGTAAATTTAAAATATTAATCTCTATCTGTATATCTTACCCTTAGCATTATGATATTTTATACAATATACAATTAGCTCAGTATTTTTAAATATTTCAATGAGGTAACACTATCGTACAACGTTTCGACGTTTTGTTTTTTTTTATAGCGTGTTGTGACTTGTGAATTGTGACATTTCAGATTTCAATTTTACTTTGAGAAACAAAATGGCTGAATTCTGATACTCCGAGAAGGTGTGTCGTGAAATTGTGTGAATCATCGCCATTATACTTCTGTGAAAGTTTCGTGTTTATTACTACTGGTTCGTAACTTTGCTTTGTGATTTATTAAGGTGGATTTAGTATGTTTGATGTTCAGCAGTCGTCGAGGGAATACGCAAGTATAGCTATGGAGTCAGCAAAGGTGATGCGTCAGCCCCGCTTAGCCGATTGGCCTATACCGCGAGGCCACCGTCGCGAGTGCCCGATGGCTGCATGTCCGCCTGGCGTGGGCATATTTCGTTGTGACCGCTCTACAGCGGGTTTCGTCGCGTCGCGATTTCGTGATGTTAAGTATGTCGGTTGGATTCCAGCGGTGTTGGTGGACATCGCGTCCCGCCGCGTGGCATCGTTCGGGCCGCCTTGGGGCTTCGCCCCTCGCGACACGCCGCGCGCGTTTGGAGCCCTAGCTCCAGAGAAAATAGCGGAGTAAACGAGGTAAGCTTTTCAAAATGTATGCCAGGTGAGTGGCTACCGGAAAAATCAATATTCAGCTGACGGCCATTTTGTGAAAGTATAAATAGATTTAGGTAGGTGTACTCCGCGATCTTAGAATGTGATAAAATCTTACGCTTTCTTTGTCGTAAGATATTTGCGTACCGTTTACCGAACTATGCCCTGGCCAGATTTCTTTTCTTTTCGCAAAATACTGTTTTTATATAATATATAGGTATTAAGCTACGTGGTTTTTAGTACTACCCCGTGTAAATGTTATTTTATTTTGCACTCTCAAGATATTTGACGAAATAAAAACGATGTACCTATTTATTTTATTCATATACAAACTTGACAATTATTATAAACATCTGTCAGATTGTTACAGCATATGACAACCTAAGGTTTAAGAATAAGTAGACTTAAGGCTGTGATAAAATAAGTCTGCTACACTCGGGCACACCTATTTTACTGACCTATTTACATTTGTTTTGTTAGTTTTAATAATGGCAAAAGTGCCAAGTTTTCCTGACATTGAATGTCATGAATATTTAGAAAATACTGGTTTACTTTTAGCCTATTGATACTTTTATGGTGACTAAGATAACCATTTTTACTATTTGAACTAACTCATTGAAGCTAATTAATAATTTTAAAGAGTTTTCTTTATTCTCTCTACTTATTTATTTTAAACTATTTTACACATGTTATTTAAAAAAGGGCAGTAAATGCCTTTATTTTGAACTGAATAGCACATTTATAATTATAAATAATGAAATCTACTCTTATTTGTCGCTTTTTGAATATCTTCTTTCAATAATATTGATGCGTATCTTGAGCTACCCTCCTCCATGTAGGATATAGCCATTAGCTTTAGTTTATATTCTAATTATTAGGTAGCACTTGGCAATTCACCTATTTCGCTTCTAAATCGCACACTAGTAATGTGAAGCTTAGAGTCCCCTGTGTAAAATAGACCATCTGCCTTCCTACAAGGCAGCTCCCTAGCAGCGGTAAGCATAGGTTAACTGGGTCACTTCCAATATAATAAATAACGGTAGAGTGCTGACACACTGACATCTATGATGTCTATAGGCCTCTTTTGGCTCTTCCATTAGTTGTGCCTATTCTCTGTCTTATCCCATTAAAAAAAGTAGGGAAAAAATGAGTTAAAAGAAATTCTGTACAGACTAAAGATCTATAATAAAATAAATGGAAAAATTGTTTTCACTAACTATTGAGTGGTGTTATAATTTGTTGTAATTAATGATGTTGCTTAATATGAGTAATTATTGTATCAGTTACAGACTAAGCTTATGTATGGAACTGAAAAACTTTTCTCTTTTGTTTGCTTCATTAACAGATGTTTGCTTTTCTTTGCTTTTATATCCAGAATAAGATTCCTAAATGCGTATGTGTATGTATATGTGTCTCTTTAGATAATTGGTTACCTTGATGTTTAGATACATTCTAAGTTTTAAATAATGTCCTTGAAGGTGCTATACGAAAATTGTGTCTTAAGTGTCATAGTATATTTGCATTAAGAATGCAGTGTTTCATTGTTACCTCATTAACCAATCACATCACTCATAAATAGAAAGTCATTCAAAATGGTTGTATCCTAATAATAAAAATAATCCTTCTCTAACACTTAATTCTTAATAAAAATATAATGTAATGGCCAAAATATAAAAGTCAATGGTCTATGTTCAACAAAAGCAACTAAACACCCCTATTTACTTCTATAAAACATATTATATAAAAGAAAAACCTCATAATAAACAGAATAACCTGTAAATACCTGCACTTCAGTTGTTGGATTGGCTTCATATATTCAAATTTATTCTCAATAAAGAATCAATTTGCATATATGCTCCATTTTGATGTAAAAAAAAGTACTAACATACAAACTATCTCTTTTATAACATTAGTATTAATTTTTATTCAATTTTCTCAAAAAATCATAGCTTATCACAACATATCATCAAATCAAGTCTTGCAGGGTAGGTAGAGAGTATCGAGTGTCAGGTTACAATTTCTACATACTTGCCTAACTTCCTCTACATCATTTACTTTCTTCATACAAACAAACTGATTTTGGACACTCATGGCGTCCTCAGCAATTTAGTCATAGAATGTTAACTAATATCAGTTTACTAAAACGGTTAGAAAGTTAATTTGTAATTTTCACTTCATTTGTTTTTTGTTGTGACTTATTAACCTTGCTTTCAATGCAATGTACATATTATGTTGATAAACTGTACCTCTTTACTTTTATAAAGAGTTTTCAAATTTTGTACCCCAAACCAGATCAATTTTGGTGCAGCTTTTTTTATTTATGGACAAACTAATCATCTGACAAAAATTTTAAACCTATTAATTAAGGTAATCTATTTGTTAGTTTACTTACTTACATTAGGGACTTCACCTCAGTATCAAGTTGGCAATGCACTATTAAGCCATTCAGAGTAAATTGACAACACTTATATTTTACTATTAAAAATAATTTTGCTTTATTACTTTGCAATCCCAAACAGAAAAAACTGTTGCCACAATAACTCTGTACTCTATTTCCAGTCTACAACTCTACATATTAATAAAGTGTAAATATGTTCCATGCCTTATTTCAGGATGTCTCGTAGAAACGGCTCGGTTTCCCGGGCCGCAGAAGCAGCTTCCAAAAACCGCTTGCATATGGATAGGAATCCTCAGTATACTAGGATTACTGGTAAGTTTTTAATTTGTTACATTATTTTGTTTAGGTATAAAAAAAGTAGATGGATAAAGTTGTCTCTCTTAAGAGCTCATCTCTTAAATGTAATATCAGATATGTTTGACCAATGACTTTTTTTATGGGATAAGACAGCGAACAAGCACACAGCTCTCCTGATGGTGAGAGACAACTGTGGCCAATAAACACCATAGATATTATAGGTGCGCCGCTGCTTTGTGGTCAGGCTGTTGACCTTATGTGCAAGTCTACCGGCTACCCTACCCTTTGGGCCGAAACACGACAATGTCATTATGGCGGCAGTAAGGCGGTGGATCCCTACCCGGACTAGTTGCTGCACAGCACTCTACCACCAGTGATCATGTTGATAGTGACCCAGTTAACCTGTGCTCGCTTCTTTTGAGCTGCCTGTTAGGAAGACAGTTGGTCTATTCTAAGAAGAGGACCAAGACAAGAAATACTGAATGTGGGCTACAAAACAATAATTAAAAACTGTATTTAAATAAAAAACTGATGCCCTTTTTATATCCCCTAGTTTATGTAGCCAAGTCTGTTATATTCTCATATAGAAATGACAAGGATGGTTCAAAAGTATTAGCTTGTAGAATCATAGTAGCACCTATTGAAGTTTTGCCATTCTGAAGACCACATCACCAAATTCACAATTTACGCTTTTCCTAATACTCCTCTTTAGAAGAAACTTGGTTACGTCAATTATTACAGTCATGATTATCTGTCTTCTTATAAATCATGTTTGGTAATAATTGATATTGTACTCTTTCCTTAATTTTTTGGGATTTCTTAATATGATATTATGCTTGAATACAATTCATCTCTATTAGCAAACTTAACAGAACTTGAAACTTACTATACCTACCTTTTCGCCATTCTAATTTTCTATTCAAGCTTCCCGTCTATAAAATGACGTCCATTCTCACTTTAAGAAATTGCATTCAAAGTTCACTTTTAAAAGACGTGGACGTTAACCCAGTAACTACTTCTTACTGGGTTAGCTTAGCTAAACACTCATTTTTATTTTATTTGTTTGTTTATTACTATACATATATAAATTATATTATATATAGTACATCTATAATAAAATGTATATATGTATAGTAATAAACAAAAATTTTAAAAACTAAAAATAGATATATTTTTAGTTTTTTAAATACTGATATCCTTGTTTACTTTTTTTTATTTTGTTTTTTCTTTATGCATATGCTATTTTTTTTCTGTTGGGCCAAAGGTTGACTGGTAGAGAGTGTTATACGCATTAAGCTCGCCTTTAGTATAACATATTTGTATATGATGTACAAAAGATTAAATAAATGAATGTTATAGTGATATAATATTTTAATAATCAAGAAAACCTAAATATTTTATTTTAACAAAAGGATAACTAAAAAAACATAATATCTAGCTTTAACCTGTATAGTCCGGGCAGCAGAGCTGTCCCCGTATGCAGTGGAGTTTAGATTCGGTTTTTTTTTCTATCCTACTCAAAAAGACCTCCTTATAACAAATATAAAGTTTGCCCAGCGATATTGTGGTAGATAAATTTTTTAAACATTTTTTTTAAAGTTTGATAATAATTATCGTCTCGTTGTAAGATAGTCAAAAAACGAGTCAATGCTCTTCAGTTTTCTTTTTACTATTTTTTATAGTAACCTAACCTAATGTTTCTACCAAATAATTATTAAATTGGACAATTGTCTCATTGTTGGGGCATTGAGACGTAATGTCAGTATAACCAAGCACTCAATTCTTTAGGTAAATTTGCCATAATAGTACACCTTTTTGAAAGTTTCGAGCCATTGCAGATTTTGTAATGCCTACTTCGTGAACTTTTCGCCACGAACTTCTACAAAAATGAAAGATACTCCCACAAATGCAAGTTCAGTTAAAAAATATTAAATCGAAATATCCGACTGAGAAGATATTTTTTTTGGAAATTCATTAATTCATCACTTCAGTTTGACACTCAACACGTTTGTGAGTTTGTCATTCAACACGTTTTTAATTCGCACTTGCTAGGAAATTTTATCTTCTAGGGGGAGGGGGAAGCTGCCCCCCTCAGATTTATTGAAATTACGAATTCATTAAGTACTTAAATAAAAATGGAAGAAAATAATCAAGATTACAATGATTTTCTTTTATTTCATATTATTTTAACAATTAATTTAATTGAATAATTATAAAAAAGAATTGATTTCTGTCCTGTTCAAAGTGAGACCCTCGATTTCGTATGCAGGCTCGAAGTCTTGTACGCACCGCTGATTTCGTCACCCATGACGTCAAGCTCTCTTATTTGATTGGTAGCTGATAAATTAGCTCCGTACGTTATTTGGGGGGTGATGTAAACTAAATTTTTAATTTGACCCCAAAGAAAGAAATCACATGGTGTTAAATCCGGGCACCTTGCCGGCCAAGGAATATGACCAACTCTGCCAATTCATCGACGTGGATAATTTTCATCGGTCTTTGTCTCACGGTGCGACGAAAATGAGCGCGGCAACCATCATGCTGATAAATCATGTGTCGTCTTGTCTCCAGAGGCACATCTTCTAGGAAAGAAGCCAGATCATTTCGTAAAAAGTAGGGTAGACTGGGTACGGTTGAAACAATTTCCCTTAAAACGTCCATAGTTTTGCTTGTAATAACCCGAGCGATGAAGAAGATATATTAAATAAAAGAGCATGTTTCTGTCTACTAATAGGCAATGTGGTTTTAGTTCGAAGTGTGTTATTTTTAATAATAGATCAAATTAAAAAAAATCGATTTGTTCCAACCGTCCCCATACCAGAGGCCGCTTCGTTCTCCCCTTGGACCCCTCACCATCCCGTCATCGGTTTGCGAGATATTCGCGCTGTTTCAACCGTCCTTTGTTTTAACCGTACCCAGTCTACCCTACATTTAATGCTTAATCTACAATATTGTTTACAATGTACATATTTGAGTACAATACTTTTTTTTGTTTAAGGATTCTGAATTTAATTATAAAAACTAAAATTTGCGTTACTCCAAAATACATTTTATCATCCAGTTGCTTTAAAATATTGTATCATTAAGTTAATATTGTGAATGTTTTGGGGTTATTACAAATAACTTATTTGCACAAGACTTTACGTATGTCACAAGTTTAAAATTCAAAATTTACAAGTCATAGTTACATCTTTATAATTATATGAAATGCTTTATGCAAGACATTAAAAATTGCATAAGACCTAATTTGTTCTCCGTCCTCTAAGAAATTGGATTATGCGACAAGCATACTTCCTAAAAATTACAAACCTTAAACGTTGCTGGCACTTATTGGTTATTATTTTTTTTAATTGCATTAAACATACTGTTAAATTATAAGGTTTTCAATCAGAAAAAAAAATAAACAGCAAAAAATAAGTAGATTGCATTGAAACTTCGAAAGTCTCATTCTAATTTGGTGAATAACTAAACCTCTAAACCAAATATTTACAGAAGGTTTACTTTTTTCATTTCTATTTGTGTTACTTTTTTGTTAGAACACAAACAGCTATTCTTACTCTTTTGTGAAAAGCTATTTGACTCGTTGCAAAATGACGAAGAAAATGTTTATTTTTTTAGGTACTAAGTATTCGACGTAAAAACTAGTATTTCACACCTTTTATCTGTTAATAAAATATAAATATTAAAGATATTAATACATATTATGATAATAAATGTAATACTATCTTTAATCTGTATTTGGATGTATAAATATTAAATACGCTGTCCGCAATTTTGTAATGTCACAATTTTTTGTAATTTTTTTTTTAGTTTTTTTTTTAGTATGATTATCCCAAATGGGAAAGGCAAAGGAACTGAGTCCATACTGCCATGTCTTTCGTATTTTATTTTTCATTAATGATGG
>DVZL01003359.1:0-14079 GCA_018236625.1 Lasaia peninsularis
TCAAATGATCATAATTGACCGTGGGAAAGCATTGTCTTGGTAACAAGTTGAGAAGGTCATCATACAAACGAGAAATACTTTGTTAAAAAATAAAATCTTCAGCGATTGTCAAGGATATTAAATCCTTAAGGTAACTACATAATGTTAAGTAATGGTTTTTCTTCCGTGTTGGTCTGAGTCCCCTGTGTAAAATAGACCAACTGCGGCAGCTCGCAAGGCAAGAGGCAAATATAGGTTAATTAGGTCACTTCCAACGTGACCACTGGTGGTATAGTGTTGTGCAAATCGCCCGGGTAAAGATACACTTTGTATGTTTGTAGATAAACACCTTTGAAACAGCTTCACCGATTCTCATGAAATTTTGTGCGCTTATAGGTCTGAGTATCGGACAACATTTATTTTTGATCCGCTTAAAATGTTAAGGGTAGTCCACTGCTAATTTTTTTTTATTCTTTAGATAACATTTTTGGTTATTATTTTTTACGATAACCTAAATTTTCATCCATCTACGATCAACCCCTATTTTTTGTTAATTAAAATCGTTTTTTGTGTGCGTATTCAGCCAACACCTATTTTTTATACCCCTAAGTGCGGGTACGTAGTTCGCCAGGACAGCTCAACGTAGTCTTTTTTTTAACTTTTTTTTTATTTAATATCACAGGGCTCTTTATTTCTTCAGTCATGACTGCGTTAAAAAAGTTAACCACTCGGTAAAAAAGCAAAAAACTTTTATATTTTTCATGCGGGATTGTGGCAAGGCAGATGTTAATAGATAAGTGATGTGCGTGCTCTAACATGATAATAATTGGCGGGAAAATTAGAGACTAGGTTATGTGATTTAATTTTGTTTCTCCGTTTCTAATTCTCGTTTTAAGAATACTTTCTTGTTCTAGTTGGTGTGCGTGACTCCGTCTGCTGCTGCTAAATTTTAATCGGTATAATTTTTGGAGTTAAATGACCAACACCATTATTAGGTAACAATCAAACATCATTCACAAAATATTATGTGTTTTTGACGTGTTAAATGTGCATCCAATTCGTATTTTATTTTCTTATTATAGGTACTTGAATCATTTTTTTGGGCGTTGAGTGTAACATTTGTAGTATTTATTCAATAATTTACAAACAATTTCTACCAGGATCAAATCCATCGAAAAAAAACTGTTTTTGTAATTATTGAATTTTGTTAGTTAATTTTTGTGGTACATATTTTGAATGTGACAACTTATAACTTTTTCAAAAATTGTATATTATTCTTGATTGCTCGCTTTTACGAAATCGGGTAATAAGTTGATGCGAAATAAGTAAACTTAGATAACGGCAATAGCTTGCGCATGTGCCAAAATTTAAAAAGAGGAAGAAGAACGCTTTGACAGTTCGGGACTTTGCTATTAGCTTCATTAAAAATTTCTTACTCTAAACTAATTTAATTTTACGAGTTCATATAAGTGTAAGTGTTATAAAAAAGTTAACCACGTAAAAAAGCGAGAAGCTTTTGTTTTACATGCGGGTTTGTGGCACAACAGATGTTACTGGGTTTATTAAACCTGATAATAAATGGTTGAGAATTTAAATAGCTTTGCCTTGTATCTTAATCTGCTCCAACCATTCACATCCGCGTCTATCGAGATTACCTCGGAGAGGGAAGGGATAAGGCGTTGAGTCAGCGTGCCCCAAATTCCCGAGAACACCATCCGTTAAAACTGTTTTCATTCGAAAAACATCTAAACAGCCTTCACCTTAAGCATCGGAATCGCTTGACACAGTGTGACGTTTCATGGTCTGCTTGTCTATGCATTTAACGTCTAGCAAATGCTTTATGGGTAAATTCTAAAAGTGAACCATGTGATAATGTTAACAAAATATGGTGTACTTGATGTTCTCTAATGAGATTCGCCTCTACGATTATTTTTTTATGTGACAAAATACGAATTAATAAAAAAGTATTTTAATGTTTTTTGTTGAATTCTATGATACTAGATAAAATTTATGGAATTCATACAGATTAAAAATCTAGATGAGATACTTCATATGAAAAATTGTTGATTTTTGAACCATATATTACAACTAACAGTTGTTAGAGGCGTCGCCTACGCAATAATTTGAAAGGGCAACTGGAATTTTCATTATGATACCGCTCTTTTATAAGGTTCCGTATATAAAGGATAAAATCGGGACCCTTTCCATAGACTCCGCTGTCTATCTATCTGTATCCGGTATGTCTGTCTGTTAAAGTGCTGTATCTCATAAACCGTGATAGATGGTTGAAACGACCACAAATAATATACTTCTCTTCCTGCTATAACAAATACTAAAAAATAGAATAAAACGAATATTTAAAACAAGGTCCCTTTTAACAGACGTGATTTTTCTGACATAGTATTCGTTTAGTCACTTAAAATTATTTAAGTGAATAAAAGAATACTCTACCGACTCCATAAAGGACCTGGCGTGAAGATATGCATGTATGCATGTTTACCGTCAAAAAATAAGTAAGACGAAGTAAGAAATATCGTATTACCAAACCTCCGAATAATCTATATTCGCTCTTAAACGCCACACTATCTAATTAAACCTAAGACTTGTATGGCGCACTAGCTGTGCTCGCGACTTCGTCCGCGTTTTTATTTAATTATTTTACAAATTTCTAAAATAAAAGTAGCTTATTACTTTAGTTGTCTGCCAGTGAAAGTCCCGTCAAATCGGTACTGTCGTTTCAGAGATTAGCGGATATAAACAAATAGACGGACAGAGAGACCGACAGACAACAATTCTAAAAAATATTACTTTGTTATATCGACTTTGAAAACATACATAATGATTTTAGTTAAAAACGGGTATTTTGATATTACATACAGACATTCCAATTTTATTTATTTGTATGGAATAGATTATTTTCGTAATATTTGATCTTTAAAATGGCCTCAGCCTTCAGTTAAATTATGTTGTAACTTTTTATTCACTGAAGGTCTCAAATATGTTTGTAAGCCGCTGTGATTGTATATTTGATACTTATTGTTAAACACATGTACCTTGGCTAATCGTGGGTGTTCTAGGCAGTGTTCGCCATTGTCGTGTTCCGGTTTGAAGGGTAGGATAGCCGGTAAACTTACTCACGCAAGAGGCTTACCATCCCAACATCAGATTGGCAACGCACCATATACACCTTTGGTGTCTATAGGCGACGTGTATTTCTTACCATCAGGAAATCCGTCTGCTCGTTCGCCTTCCAATATCATAAAAAAAGCATATCTGCTGGACTTACCAGTCGTAGATATACTAGCACACCTCTGTCTAACCCTTCGGGGATAATAGGCGTGAAGGTACTTTTTTTAAACACATGTTTATTGAAAAAATATAATTAAAACGCTGTAAAATTGCAGAAAATTAACTTCAACTTCATCGTTCATGTTTCAAAAAGTACCGAACCAATCGCCATAAGTAATTGTGAAACAGACATATTATTTAAAAATGATTGTGAAAAAAAAACGTACCTACACACGACTTGTGATCCTCCTACTTTTGCGAATCGTTTAAAAATAGAACAAGCTAAAAAAATCAAAATTTATAATTACAGTAAAAATCACACTTTCGGTTTATTTTAAATCACTTTTATTATAACTAAGACATTATTGATCTTGAAAAATATCGCAGTCTTGAGTTGAGAGAGTTGAAAAAAAATTCTCATGTGTAGCAAATGAATGCCACAAAAAAAACATGTTACAAATTACTACAAGTTGTATATCATACCTACTAGCTATGCCCGCGACTTTATCTGGAAATCTTGGAAATGGTTGAATTTATTTTGATGGGACTTTCACTGGCAAACAGCTGATGTAATAAGGAGTAGCTTAGGTTATTTAGCTAAATTCAAACGCGGAGGAAGATGGGCACAGCTAATATTTATGGTACACCTCCGAAAAGTTTCGTACAGGGTAGGTACATTTTCGTATACATTCGTACATATTTTCGTATACCCCAGCGATGATAATAATACGAAAGGCTCACAGATTATCACGTTCACTGCTTCTTTCTAAACTACAGATTAAATAATAAATTATAATGGACACATTACAATTATTTGGCGCATTTTTTTTAAAGAAATACCTACACTCTAAAGTTGAATAAACATTGGAATGTTTGCTATTATGTTTTGGAGGCTCTGATATACGAACAGGGCGCCATGGTCCTGCATAATAGTCGCTATTATTAGAAGAGGCGACCTTCAGGGTTGCGTCCGGGGAATGCTCGTTGCTATAGTCCTATTTTCCAAGAAACGTGATGCACGCGAGCGCAGCGCGCATTTTTTAGATATTGTTACCAGAACGATTGTGTTTGATACTTTATTGAATAAAGAATTTGTGACGTCATGATCGCCTGGTAGAAGGTAATCTAAAAATAATAAGTCTAATATATTATTCAGATAAAAAAACAGCCAAGTGAGAGTCGGTCTCGTGCACGAAGGGTTCCGTACTATTATCTATAGAAACGGCAAATAAAAATCACGTTTGTTGTGGAAGCATCCGTTATAAAAATAGTTAATTGACCGCCTCGTTGGCCGAGTGGCTAGCGTACACGCCTAACCGTATCGACTAACCGCGAGGCTCGGGTTCGATTTCCGACGGGGACAGACATTTGTGTGATGAACATACATGTTTGTATTTCCGGGTCTGGGTCTTTATTTCATTCATTCTTGTATACATATATATTTAAGTATTTCTATGTATTAGTATCGTTGTCTAACACCCATAACACAAGCATTTAATTTGCTCACTTTGGGGTTAGATCATTTTTGTAATTTGTCCAGTAATATTTATTTATTGTTTTTAATATTTGTTGTTATAGCGACAACAGAAATACATTAACTGTCTAGCTATAACGGTTTTGAGGTACAGTCTGGTGAGTGGTGACTTACTGACAGACAGACGGACATTGAAGTCGTCCCGGTGCCCGTTATCATCCTTTGGTAATGGCATTAATAGTAATAAGACATAGTCTAAAAATAGTGATTCCAGTACCTAGTCTAAATGATAAAATTTTACAATAATGATACCCGCATTGGAAATTACATAGCATGTATCCTGTTCTGTCGTCATCGTCGTATTCCGGTTTGAAGGCAGCTTGCAAGCTTATTTAATTTAGAGGATAATTAATAGGTCAGGCGTTACTTTGCGGAAATCCATAGTCAAACAAAAAATAAAATTGAACAATTTGCCAATTCCGCGAAAACGATAATTTAGAGGATCAAAACCACAACTTTAGAGTGGCAAAGTATCTTTTAAATATAGGCAACCGTACGAAGAGAAATACACGTCGTATTTCTCTTTGTACGAAAATATGTGTCCTTGTTAAGTATAGATTTTTTTATAGAACCATCGCCTATGTGGTGTAATGGTCACCTGTTAAGATCGTCAGCCGTGTAAAGTCCCGGGTTCAATTCCCAGGTCAAAAAAAAAATTAAAAATGTTTTTCAGATTATTCTAAGTAGGCATTACATTGCCCGGGATCGGAATGTGCCTGGAATGGCGATATGCTTGCCACCTATCACATCATGATCCCTAGTACCTTGGCCAACCGTGGGTGTTCTAGTATATACTATATACACTCTGCTTACTAGTGGTCGCTATACTAGCACATCTCTGCCTACGTCTTCAGTGATAATAGGCGTGAAGGTACTTTCTTTTTTTTAACATAAATACAACATTTGAAGACAACTGATTTTTTTACTTGTAATAGTAAACAATATTTAACAGTGTTGAATTGATGATACAAAAGAATAAATATTTACTAGAAGTCCCGGGTGTCTCCTGTCGAACTAAGAAGAATGAAAAATAGATAACCTATTCTCAGACCCACCAAAAGTAAAAAAGTAAAAAAGAAAGAAAGTATCAAAGAAAAAAAGTATCTTGAATTATCCTATTATCTCCGAAGAGAATAAAGAAAGGTGTGCTAGTATATACCTACACAACGATCCAGTAGAAATACTACAACACCCCTGATTAGCCAAGGTACTAGGGCCCATGATGTGATAGGTGGTAAGCCTATCGCCACTCCGGGCACATTCCAATCCCGGGTGATGTATTGGTTACTCAGAATAATTTGTAAATATAAAGTTTTACCAAAATCAATTTAGCCGTTTTGGGGAAGTATAAAAAATTATACTAATAGATATAATTTGACGTATTATTTGAACTGAAAAACCCTGTTAGGAGGTAAACCACTGACAAAGATTTTTTGAGGGATTCCCACGTCTCATATAAATCCAGTTTAGAATCATTAATTGTCATTTCAACATAATTAAATTTCCATTTAATACACTTTTAAACAAAGTTAAACTTTATTCATAGTGTTTAAATTATAATAATAATTGTATTGTTTAAAAGGTAATTTATTACTCACACACATTAAACATTAATTATTTTTTTTTAAAAAAAAAGGGTTCTTCGAAAACTTTATATCGGGTCAAAAAATGTTGTATGCTGTGTATTTCTAAAAAAAGAAGATAGTCATGATGAGCAATATGTAAATGTGGAAAATCTCAAGTGGGTGCGAGATATATTATAGAGTACACACTTTTGCAGTAATGTGACTGTTAAAAATAGAAAAGTAAGTACATGCCTATGGTTAAATTTTTATCATTTTTAAAATTTGTGAACGCTGTAAAAAATTATTAAATGAAATATATAACTAAACCTATTATCTAAGAGGTATAGGTACTCGTGTTATAAGATGTATATTAGAAGTTGGTTATATTTTAATCATAAATAATAAAAAAAACAAATATAAAGTTAACATAATATGTATACAAATTGCTGTATAAAACCTCCTTAAACAATAAAAAAAATCTAAATGTCTATGGTCAAGGGTGTATCGGGCGAGCTACAAATTCCTTCGTCTTAGCGCCAGCCTACCTGTAGAGTAAAAAAAATATTCTGGCTGCATGGCCGCGTCGGCGCTTTTGAGATAATTTATATACTCTGCCTTTCTTGGAATTTCGAAATCTTGCCGAGATAGCACCGTGCCCAACTCGCAGCCTCACAATCGGAATGTAACGGCTTTGGATACACAAAAACTTGGTATTACATTCATTGTTAAAGTTGTACCATTAAAGAAATTCAATTTTACATCAGATTCAATACCAATTTTAGTTTAAATGAATGCTTGAATTCTTGTCATTAGATTTCGTTCTTCAGGACAAAAAATGTATATGCTGTTGTGAAAACTTTAATTAGAAATAAATTAGCATCTGTAGCTATTATCGCCTCTGTGATCCAGTGCCGTCGATTTTACTGTGTCCGATATTAAAGTACGATATCTCTATAAAGCACAAATCTATACATATAGTAAAACTAAAGATACATTGAAGATATTAAAAAAAATGGTATAGGCTACTAAAAAGGGGAACATTTAATTTGTTTTTCAGAATTTATGTCTGTCTGACATAAATTATGGAACCGATCATGATGAAAATTAGCTAGCGGGTAGCCTATGTTCCGAGATAGATTATAAGCTACTTTTTATCCCGTTTATTTAAGGAGGTTTCGTGGGAGAGAGGAAAAAGTCAAAATTTAAATTTGACTATAATTCAAGAACGCGTAGTCATACTGAGATCTTTGAATGTACAGGTCATCTTAAACTGGCTAATACAATTTATCGACTCGTATCATGAGACTAATATCGTCAGCTAATCGTAGGTCCATATGTTTCTCTATCTACGATATGAGATGAAGTCGCGGGTGCAGCTAGTAATATAATATATAGAAACATCTTAATATTTTATAACTTAAAGTTGGTACATGACAATACGTAAAATGAACCTACTTATAATCCCACCCGTCCAGAGTCTGTTTCCTGGAAAAGGGCCGCATACCACGCGCCGAGCTGCCATTGGACAGTCTCGCTTCTCAAGAGACAAGACTTAAAATTGTGTCGGAAACGACGAGAACGCCTTTTTTCAGACCAGTTCCTTTTGCCTGTTTAACTTCATTTATTCTTATTAAAATTCAAGTACGGTATTTTATTCGATAAGAAACGAAGTGATATTGACAGGCTTACAAAACGATAATTTCTTAAGATTTCAGTTGGTATGAGTTCATGTTTTGTAATTATTTTGAATAGGTAGGTAAAAACTTCACAAAAATTTGAAAGAATCGACGAGAATGTAAAATTATAAAGTTTCTCATGGGCACAGACAATATTTTTTTATGTATTTGTAACAGTTATTGTAATTTCCACATATATGTTTTATAAATATTAGCTTAAATTTAATTTATTTAATTCAAAGCCAGCCAGGAGTACCTAGGTCCTTTCGGAGTATAAGGCTGTATGTTACAAAATCTTTTTCCGTTGTCACGGGCGCATGAGAAAAAAAAATCCTGAATTTAGAGCTTTTTAAAATTATAACCTTAATAATTGCAATTACGAACTTTTAAGAAACATAATATAGGGTCATGTTATTTAGAGTAGGTACATAAAGTATTAGAAACATTATGACGAAACTCTATTACTTTAGCCCATCTTAATAAAATTTGGGAATACATTACAAAAAAGTATGTAGGTAGGTACATATTTTTTTTTGCAATATAATACTTATTTCTACAATAAAAAAAAGTGTTTTTTGTTGTATGTAATTTTCTTTAAATGTATCCAAAAGGTAGTCCATATACATAATCTGTGGAGTGTAGTAGAAACATGAGCATTTGAAGCAGTGCCGGATAAAGCCGGCATGGGGCCCGTAGCAAATGTGAAAAAGTGGCCTTAAATTACATTGCCTATTGAAATTTAGGGTGTAAATAAAATAAAACATTTACAAAAAAGCATTTACATTAATGCATGCAAATTTAGAAAACAAACACTCGTCAAATCAATATTTCTAAGTAAACAATTTTCTATATTCATTATAAGTATTAAGGTCAAAAACATTCTCCAAAAATTGCAAAATAAACCAATGTAACTATTGTTTTTCGTTGAAATATTTATATTTTCGATAATATAATAGATTATAAGGAAAATTGTTAACTAATGTGTTAAAAATTGTCAACTTGCTTTAGGAACGTATATAGGAACGAACGACCGAGTCCACCGACTTTAAAGTAGGTTTATTCATTTAAGTATCCATTTTACTATTTTTTATTGGTTAAAAACTATTCTACATGGTTGGGTAAAGAAACAGATCAAATCGTAAACAATATTAAGAGATTCCCCCGGTAAGTATTGTATTGCCAATTTGCAGCATAACAATATACCTATGTAATTACAGTGTGGCTCGTGCTCGTTTTGAGAATAACTAAGAAGCTTTTCCATTTTTTTTGAGCACAGGCGCAAGGCCCGTCGCATTTGCTGCCTCCTGCTGTATGGCTAATCTGTCACTTGATTTGAAGATAACACTACTGTAATCTTTACATATCGAGTGCTAGCTGAAAGATGAACGTAATGGCGCGGGCGTTTAGAAATAATAATATGTTATAATTTCAGAAAATATTAGGTATATT
This sequence comes from Lasaia peninsularis, assembly GCA_018236625.1. Taxonomy (NCBI): domain Eukaryota; kingdom Metazoa; phylum Arthropoda; class Insecta; order Lepidoptera; family Riodinidae; genus Lasaia; species Lasaia peninsularis. The sequence continues at coordinate 9,492 of DVZL01003359.1, forward strand.
TCTTATACATTATACTTTGTTAACAGCGTCCTCGCCAATCTCCTTCATATTCAATGCACAGTAATATTATTAAACTGTTCTTTGCATAATTCAATTTCATTATAATATTTTATTATTTCACACCAACAGCTCACAGCGTGTTCTAGTGTAGGTACTTTATCCGTATATTGTTATCCAAGATTAAAAGTGAGTAATACCTTTACATTTTACTTTCATTAGAGCACAGATGTTATGATAGTTTTTTTTTATAAACGAAATTACCCAAATGACAAAGACAGATCGATATCATCCATATAATATACACGTGGAAATCGTAGAGTTTTGGCGGGAAAATAGAGATGTTTCTTCATAATTATTGAATTTCGTGTACATATCGAGTAAAATTGATCATTTTAGGAAGCATTTTGTATTTGTTTTGTTCACTTAAAATGTGCAAATGAAGTTTTTACGAAGAAACTAGTGTATTGTGTAAATTCCTAATGCCAAATCTCACTCGATGAGTTTAGGAAAGTCGGTTACGCCTTTGCCAAAAAACTTTTGCTTGCCTATTTTAAAGCCCTGTGAGGCAATCTTGTGTAATATACTAAGTACCAAATACATGTTGCAATTTAAATAAGTACCTACGCCACAGACAATAGATGACATGTATGACCAACAACATTTTTTCAACTATTCAATTATATATAGGTCATGTAGGTATTGTATGTCATATTGTAGTTCGAATTGATAAAGAACAAAGTGCTGGATGTTGTTTTTTATTGATCCTATTTTATTGTGACATTTAACATATTATTATTTGTCGCTTATGCACTGTGTCACCGACTCAGGTATGTTATTTTTTAATAAAATTTAAAAAGTTTCGGAAAATCATGTTTTGTCCATAGAGTATAGTTTTTATACCATAGAAATAAAAATGTGAAATTATTTGAAAGTTGTCTATGGTATAGCCTTTTAAGTTTGAATTTCATAACACCGCTTCAAATGAAACAAAGATGCTCTTTTTTATTTCTTTATAGGTCGTTAATACAACAATATAATTTTGTTATGAACTGGTTTTACATCTAGGTTCCCGTCCTGTTAATGCTAGTCTAAAATAGACAATTTTATCAAATAATTAGATAAAAGTGAAGTAACAGTCTACTACCACAAACAATTATAAAAATATATTATTTTAGTTTATCTGTTGGAAGTATCAGCTGTATTTATCATACTATCAATTTTATCAAATATACTTTGGTCGGCAATTGGATTTGTCATTTTAAAATGATGATTGAATTTTATCTTTATTATGATTTGAAGATGCATGATTGACTAAACAGATATACAATGCGAATGTCGATGGCTGTAGGTACCTGGGAAGACCTACGTTGACAATTGACATTCCACTGACACTTGGAACTCGATACTCTCTGCCTACGTTAAGGGCCTTGGCGTGAAGATATGTAGGATGTTTGTATTCTGAATATTCCTAATTTATCGCGACACACACAAATGATTTGAACCTTCATTTGACTTTTTTATACAACCGTATGATAGAAAAGAAAAACTAAAACTGAAAGTTATGTTTAAAAAATAACAGGAACATGCGGGTAGAGTAAGAAAAAATAAGTTCAAACAAAACAATGTTATCTCAGTAACTGAGGTTAAGGCATATAAAGTTAGCTCGCCCTCTTAGTTGTGAAGTAACCATGACGATAAAATCGAAAAAACGAATCTTAATTATAAAGGTTTGCTTCATCCCACTAACAGAGATTATTCATTGCCCAAGTTTTATTTAGGAGTCACAGGCTTCAAAACTCATTTGAAAAAGCAGCTATGGAAATAAAGATATTATTATATTAAGTTTTGGGATCTTTTTATAAGTTTCATTTAGAGATTTTTAATTATCGAGGTCCCTTTTACCAAGTTTCACTATATTAAGATGGTATATTATTTAAATTGTAGTTTCACTTGCCTGATATTTTTTGGAAAACAGAGAGTATCGAGTACGCAAAAGTCAGGATTCCTAGACACTTGCCTAGCTTTCTCTACATAAATTATTGTCTTCATAAAAACACGCCAGTTTCGGAGATTCTTGACCATCCTCGACTAATAGGTACACGAGCAATTTCACATGTCTCACTAGATACCTAGAGCAATTACACTTACATATTCGCATTATATTTTGTTTTGATAATATTACCTGTTTTGATTATTATTACATTTTTAAATCAACACTTTATTAACAACATATTAATAATATTAATTAAAATAAATATAACTACTAATATTAATAAGGCATGTAACTAACAATTCCTAATTTAAATATTCTTCGTCCTGGTTGTAATATGTCGTTTTTATATCAACTATAACGGGGAGTGGGGGAAGATATTAACATATCTTATTTTAATTTAAATATTGTCGCCTCTGTGGTGTAACGGTACCTACGGCTATCGCCTTTTAAGACTACTGGCGTTCCCGGGTTCAATTGCCGGGCAACTGTTCTTAAATGTTTTCAGATTATTCTATTCTAGAATGCTTCGATTCTTCATTGTTAGAGTCGATAAACAAGATAATATGACGAATCGGTTACTCCTAATTTGTTTTTAACGTCTAAGTAATATGCAAACAAATTTTCTCTAACATTGTTGTCAACATTACGTCATTTGACGTAAGAAAACATACGGAATCGATTTTCCTATAGCCGTCCTACGCGGTGTTTGTAAGCAGTAGACTTGAATTGTTGCATAGAACAGACGCAAGTTATTCGTTGCACTAACGTCAACGTGAGGATATCGATTATTAAAAAACACGTTCTAAATTCAAGGTTTTACATATTTGTGATAAGCTTAAAGTGAGATGGAAACAAATGCCGCGTATGGTGTAAACCAGTGCCTAGAATTTTAATAAAAAAAAACTGTCATTTTCGATTTCGTATAAATTGTGATTGGTTTTGTTATGTAATCTGTATATCCGCTTGATTTAGGATAAGTGACAGCTGCGAAGCACGTGGAAGAGCAGCTGCGTTTGCGCACCGCCCGCGCACGGGCAAGCTGTTCTGGCACCTGCGCTAAACTACCTTCAATTTTTTACAAATATCATCCTCACAACAGACATCCGTGATGCATCTGCTCATTTTATCAAAGTTATTAATATAATAATTATTGTATAAAGTGATTGTGGTATTATATTTTCAGTGACGTTTTATGAAATGGATCAACAAACAGACTTGATTATATACCTAATGGGTTAATGATATTATCATAATTGACACCGATTTAATTGTAGAAACAACGACCAAAATACAGATAATTTACTGAACAATATTAAGCGAGCATAAAGTACTGACACGAACGATTAACGAACGAACGAACGAGCAACGTTTTATAAGTAGGTATGTCTCATGAAGCGACTTATTTTTTAATTTTTAATACGCTAAACGTCCTTTAAGAGGTCACTTCTGTTTACATTTTCAAATAAGACTCAAATTAGATTTTAAGTCAAATCTTGACTTGACTTGACTTGAAATGTTTTTTTTCTGTCATAGTGACAGTTCCTCAAATATATATATTTGAATATGAGATGTTCGAGCCAGTGCCTTAGCTGATTGCTCAGGAGTTCTGGCTTTTAATAATTGAATGCGGACTGTATTAATTAATGTTTAATGTAATGCACAAATACAGAGTGCGAACCGACAGTTGTAATAATTTAAAAATGCAATGTAATTCTAATGACGTCATAGCTGTTAGTGATGTGCATATCTATCGAATTGTTGACGAGTGATGAGGCGATGTTCTTCAAATGTTGGCCTCCCTCTAGAGGGCGGCGTTTTGACAATATATGTTCTTGATGGAACTGAGACCTTATTTTGTGGCAATATATGAAAATCCGTCTATAAAAAACCGAATTCATAAAAACTTGGATCAATTTTATTTCATGCCTATTTAATAAATAGCTTTCGATTAATTTACTCTTAGATCATTTAGTAATATTCCTCATGGCCGGTTTTATTTACGACGAGAGAAACACAACTCAACAATTTTAGGTGATAATCGCTTACCACATTTATAACTCGCAAGAAGTATATGATAAACTAGTTGTGAACGCGACTTCATCCGCGTTTTTAATTAATTATGTTATTTTACATATTTCTAAAAATAAAATTAGTCTAAGCTTTTCCGTATTACATCAGCTGTCTGCCAGTGAAAGTCCCATCAAAATCGATCCAGCCGTTTCAGAGATTAGCTGATAAAAACACACAGACAGCGACAAGCAGACAGATATAAGGAAAACCTTAGGCTACTTTTATTTTAGAAATTTATGAAACAAAGTAATTAAATAGAACGCGAACGAATTCACGGGCACAGCTAGTCCTATTATAATAATATCATAAATACGAAAATTTGTGAGTATCGTTGTATGTTTGTAAATTTTTCACAAAACTACTGGACGGATTTGGATGAAACTTTACAGTAATATTGCTTATAGGTACATGAGAATAAAACATAGGCTACCTTTTAACCGACTTCCTCGACCGCCTCGTTGGCCGAGTGGCTAGCGTACACGCCTAACCGCATCGACTAACTGCGAGGCTCGGGTTCGATTCCCG
>DVZL01003360.1:0-14076 GCA_018236625.1 Lasaia peninsularis
AATATGACACGTACTAACAAATGAAGGTAGATTTAAAAAGATGTGAACATCTATGAAGCAGGTTGCCGTTAAATGTCCACCCGTGCGAAGCCGGGGCGGGTTGTTAGTTTTATTATATTTTTCCTTCCATTAAACAATTACAGCTTCATGTTATTTTGTGTTATCTGAAAGAAATCTTGGCATACAGAGAAAAGCTCCTCTTTGGTGGCATCTTATACTTTTAAATGAGCAATTCTTCTAATAATCTATTCTTGTATTTGATTTCACTGAATTTTGGTACCTTTTGGGAAGTAAAAATTTAATCAAAATAAGTCCAGGTCTTGAAATGAAATTGCGGAAATCACGACATCTATAGCACTTGGTGTAAAATAGTACCAACTCCGGTTTCGTAAACTTACCGTCAGATGGCAATTTTTTCAAAGAAGCCAAAGACAAAAAGAACTAGGTACCGAGCCAAGCTCGATCGCCCAGATAATAATAGAATAAATCTTTGAATAATATAAGTATTATTATGTATTTTTTTAAGTTTTGTGTACAATAAAGTATTAAATACATAAATAGGGATCTTAAAATGATTAAATAGATTTAGATTGGGCGTTGAAGTGAACGTTCGAAACTTTAAAACTTAGTACTGCAAACTGTAATGGCATCGCGGACGGAAATGTTCCAGCGTTAAGTGCTGAAAAACTTGCCGACGAACTTCTTCGTGAACCAAGTATTAAGGGACTGAATCTAGATATCTCTTTTTCAAATTATAGTAATGTGTTGTAACTAATAACTAAAGAAGAAACCTTGCATAAGAGAATTATAAAAATCTAAGATAAAATATTGATGGTAATTCTTCTGCGCACTAAGGAAACTTATTTTAAGTTATCGCTACCTCATTTTAACTAAAGGAAAGAAAGAGATATAATAGGTGTATATGGTGCTATGAAGCTAGAAGTATTATCTGGAGATTATACTCCTAACAACAACCTATCCCAAATATGTACCTAGTATTGCTAACTCTTTCTAAACTGAACTACTTCAAAACGACGAAAGTGAGATAGCTGGCCCTATAAGACTTTTAATATTGCTAAGAGTTCTTTAAAGTGTAATCTCCAGATAGTATCATTAGCTTTATGGTATCTGACTATATCTGCATAAGTGTTGTCTATACGCCGGAATATTATGTTGATTTAAGTCCGTACAAGATATTTCTTTATTTATTTCTTGTCCTTTCTTATTTAAAAGCACTAAAAATGTTTTGTCGCATCTAAGATTTTAATTTAAACTTTTACTCATTTAATCCTCGAAAAGTAAGGTAGAGGTGATTAAATTTTATGGGTCAGGATAATACAGGTGGCAAGTCCATCACCATATTAGGTACAAAATCCAATGTAAGGCAATGGTACGTTTTTCAGATAACAGAGAAAACTCATATAGAACAAGTTGCTCTAACCTGGAATTAAAACCCAACCCGAGAATTAAGCCCGAAACCTTGTGCGTCAAAGTCGGACACTAACTACGCTTGATCACATGTCCGGGTCCTCTGGGTCTCCTGAGTTGGTCCGGGTCCTCTATGTAGAATAAACCATCTGCCTCCCTACTGGGTGGCTCGTAAGAGGCGAGCTTAGGTTATCTGGGTGACTTCCAACATGACCACTAGCGGTAGAGTGCTGTGTAGCAACTTGCCCGGGTTTCACCGTCTTACCTATTCCTGCCGCCATCATGACACTGTCGTTTTCCGGTCCGGAGGAAAGGGTAGCCGGTAGATTTGCACATACGGTCTATTATGGTTGTCTCTTACCACCAGGATACCCGTGTGCTTGTTGGCTGTGTTGTCTCATAAAAAAAGTTTGCATAAACTAGTTGCAATTCAGCTCCCTACTGCTACATTTCTAATTATATTGGTCTAAGATCCGAACTTAAGCCGATTTTCACCGATCTGATAATAGAATAAAACTTATTTTATAATAAATTTAGTATATTAGAGAATATATTAAAAATCGGTTGTCAAAAAAAATCTTGGACTGGAAAATCCCCCTTCCATAGCTTACGTGCCGAGCATGTGCACTTTCTTTTATTCAAATTCAAGTGATCTCTCTGTCACTCGTTTTTACATGCGTGGAAATTTAAATCTTTAAAATTCGCAAACCTCTATTAGAACCAACTTTTTTGCAGACAACCCTATATCGACGTGTTCATAATAAAACAACGCTTATCCGGATATAATTTTTTTCTATATCGTAACAAACATTAAAAATTAGAGAAAACAGCATTTTTTAAAAAATAATTAAAAATATTTAGTCCAGGATTTTTTATGGCAGTCCATTTTTAATATATTCTCTAATATACTAAATTTATAGGCTTCATACTTGGACATCACCAGGAGGCAAATATCGTAATCAGGTTGATAAATACACTACCTACTAAATGCTCATACACTACCTGGTGCTGACTGTGGTTCGGATCATGAACCTCTGATTTTAAAATTGAGATTAAAATTAAAGGCTGCTAGATCTAGTAATAAACAGAGGCAAATCGAAGTAACTGACAACTTTAAATTTACTACAGCCATTGAGAAGAATTGGACAGAATGGATTAATGTAAGCCATAGTAAAGCTACAGCTGATTTTCTTTGGAGTAAAGCTAAGCATATTATCCAAAAAGCAGCAGCAGAGTCTAAACTCCGTATTAAGACACGTAAACGACAACGTTGGATGACGGATGATACTCTTAATTTAGTTGAAGAAAGGCGGCAGGAGAAAGCGAGAGGATTGGATGTTCCCAGACTGAATAAGTTATCTGCCAAAATCCAAGCTAGTTGCAGAAGGGATTATAACAACTATCTCAATAAAATATGTAAGGAAGTGGAAGCACATGCTGGAAGACATGAATCCAGAGACCTCTAACTTAAAATTCTTATTATAACAAAAACTCTGTCATCTAGAAATTGGGTTATAGAAAATAATAATAACGAATTGGTAACAAAGCTCGACCAAATCTCTGACACATTGAAGAGTTATTGCCAATCACTACTCCAGAACTTACAGTCACGCCTTTTCCCGAGTAGAGATCCAAGTCGTGATGATTTAGAACCCGATATTCTCATGTCTGAGGTTGAAGCCGCTATAAAACATCTAAAGGATAATAAAGTCGTAGGCAGAGACTCAATTCCTACCGAAACCATTAGAGCGTTGGGAAAACGTGCCCACATCCTATTTCACGCTATCTGTAACAGGATATAGCATGCAGGAATCTGGCCATCAGAATGGACACAAAAACCTACTATATTCACCCCTTACACAACAAAGGATCTACGAAGAAATGTAACAACTACCGTCTAATTGCATTAATTTCACATGCTAGTAAAATATTGTTGCATATTGTAAACGAGCGGCTTAAGACTTTTTTAGTTAAAGAGATTGCATCAGAACATGCTGGCTTTGTGAAAAGAAAGGGAACTCGGGAACAAATTGTCTTTGTGCGCCAAATTATCGAAAAAGCGAGGGAATTCAACAGGTCAACATATATTTGTTTTGTTGACTTTTGATTCGGTGAAATGACCTATCTTGTGGAGAGTTTTATTACAAATGGGCGTTCCAGAACATCTCGTTCATCTGTTAAGACGTCTATATGACGCAGGTACAGCCTTGGTACGTACAGATGACGTAATGTCAAGTAATTTCAACCCTAGCGCATTAGTCCGCCAAGGATGTATTATATCACCACTGATATTTAACGCGTAAACCGAGATAATAATGCCTATCGCTTTGGAAGATTGGGAAGATGGTGTTACAATTGGAGGCCATACAATTTCTAATCTCCGTTATGCTGACGACACTACACTGTCAATGACACTACAATGCCTGGAAGAGCTGCTGTTGAGGATGGAACGAGCGAGTCATGAGTTCGGATTAAATATTAACCGCAATAAAACCAAGGTAATGATTGTAGATCGCGCTAAAAGCAATTTGTCGTGTGTATCGCAGATCGCAAATTGTAGCGTAGTTCAATCTTATGTATACCTCGAAACTTTAATTACGAACAATGGCGGATGCATAGACGAAATAAAACGGCGCATGGCGATGACACGAACTGCAGTGGACAGGTTGAGGAAAATATGGAAGAACAGAAATATTTTAAAACCCACAAAAATGAAACTCATGCGAACCCTTGTTTTCCCCATATTTCTGTATGCCTCAGAAACGTGGACATTGCGAGAAGTGGAAAAATCGAAGATAGACGCTCTGGAAATGTGGTGCTGGAGAAGAATGCTTGGAGTATCTTGGACTGAGTTTTGTACAAATGCCTCGATACTTCAAGAATTTGGCATTAAGAAGCGTCTATCTTCCTCAGTACAATCTCGCATGCTCAGATTCTTCGGGCATATTTGTAGGCGTGACAATCAGTCCATAGAACGTCTTGTCGTGCTAGGAAAAGTAGAAGGTATAAGACCAGATGGTCGGTAGCAGAATGACAGCTGACAGAAGCACATGGCGAGATATCGTGAGGCGTGTACTATCTGCCCCTAATAAAACGAATGTGTGATGACCACGACCGTTCTGTCAAGAGCGTAACGACTATGATGACGATGATACTACATTTATCATGAAATAAGTTTAATTCTATTATCAGCTCGGTGAAGGTCGTCTTAGGTTCGGATCTTCTACTATATCGAAAACCGTCTGACACTCAGGTCGGTGACGTTACTCTCGGTCTCATACATTTACGATTCTCCGGCGGCACTCAATTAGAAACTTTAGAATGAGTTGCGAAACAAATATACCGAGATGAGTTACAGAACCAAACATGGTTCGGTGAGGCGAACGCTCTCGTGCTCCACTTATGGCTACGACTTTAATTTAGTAGGAAAAAATGATAGTTCCACCCGTATTTGTTCACATCTTTTCCCTCTTTCTTTCCCTATTTCCCATTTCCTTACGGGTTTGGCAGAAAGTGGTGTGCTAAGTATAACGATTTATACATATTTACCTAGATTCCTTTACATTCATTACTCCCAAGCCTCTTCATATAAATACGTCTGTTATGATACCACCCTCGGATACTACTTCCTAGAAGATAACCAGGTCTTCCCAGTACCTACAGCCATCCACATTCGCATTGTATATCTGTTTTGGTAACCTCTTTCATTCTTTCCACACGACCGAACCATCGGAGCATAACCTTTTTCATTTTTACTCCGACACTTTCATTCGTCTTACATAAAACACTACAGTAATGCAAATACGCAGATTAGCAAATTAATAATGTTTGATGTGTTTATAATTAAAGTTTCCGTAGAGACAATCGATTCAATTTTTTTATGGGATAAGACAATAATTTCTACCCAGAATACCTGGACTAACACGGGGAAAATATATTTATTCTAATATTATTTTTTCTGATATACAATTTTGAATGAAGTATATTACGTACAGCTTTCATTGAAACATAGGTAACACTTTCTTGGGTATCAATAAACTTACAAATAACAATGATTATTTATTGACATGGAAGGAAAACAATAATAATAAAATATTTATATGAACTGCCCAACCACATTGGCAGCTGCTGTGTAAATTGTTAGTTGTAGTCTTGTTGATACATTCCCAGAAATGTAACTTGTTTTCAATAAGTGTTTACGTCACGGTAAGGAGTATTGAGCAGACGAGCGCAAGGGTTCCACCGGCAAGTTCACTCGCGTGTGAATCTTCTTTAATTTGCATTCCTTTGGCGTGAAAACAAATCGCTTAATGAGAGAGCTCGGGCCGCGCCCTACATATACGTCTTTGTGCGGTCTCGAGCCCGCTCTATTTGGCCGCCATCTTGCTTATCTGGTGCTCATGTGACACTGATAATTTAAAATTACCCGAAAATAAAAAGTAGAAACACTTTATATGAATGAATAGATGACAAATATAATTCTAACTTCGTAAATTGTTGCGAAATTTAGCTTCGTATTCTATTAATATTGTAGAAGGTTTTTATCCAATGAAAAGACAATTAATAGTCGTTTTCTCGATTTCGATTGCTCGTTTCAAGTTATTAAATAGATAAATAGATTAGATAACTGCATTATATATTTTTGACGTGTTAGTTCACAGTACTAAAAATATCATAATATTTAAAAAGTGGGATGTCACACTGGATAGATATTATATTAAACAATTTAAAATAATATAAAAAAAATAAGTAACGATCGAGATTAGCATTTTTTTTCTTGTTACATAAATTTTAATCATTATTTTATTTTTTTCTGAGACCACTTTACAGCGACGTAGATTTCATGGAATTTTTCGTAGTCATTTCATTTTATGGAAATTATGAAATCCAAAGCGTGTATAGATGGTGCTATTTACGAGTAAGATTCTTTGAAGAAAACTCCAATTATTAGGCGAGTATTAGAAAGTTGAGGCTTCTTAGATTGGTCGGCGTCAAGTTGTCCCCGAGCTAATTAAGGAGGTCGCATCATGGCGGCTAATGGCGTCTCCTTCTCTACATCAGGCCTCTTGTATCACAAACCTTTTTTAATTTTTTTGTACTTTATTATTAGAACACTAGCTAATAGGTTTTCTGTTGGTAAGCAATCGATAAAACTAGATTAGACTTCAGACTTCAGACAAAATGTTTTTTTTGCAAGCTCTAATTTTAGGGTTTTGTACCCAAAAGGCAAAAACGGAACTCTATTACTAAGATTCTCCTGTCTGCTTGTATCACATGAACCGTAATAGCTTAACTCTCCTATAACAACAAATACTAAAATAGGTATATATTTAAAAGGACTCCCATACCATGAACGACTCGATCCGACCAATAGATGTCGCTTTCGAGGTTAAAACGACAGGCCGGTTGACATTTTCTCAGAATGTCTTGTTTCATATTAATTTCTAAATAAACAATGAAATCTTACGTCTAAAGTTTTTTTATTTATAGTCGTAGCTGGAAAATAGATTCGGTACAGAGCCCCGTACGGTGATCTCGCACGTGGTCAGGTTTTTTTTATATTTTTAATGTGAAGAATTCGCTCTTTTACTGTTCTGTTATATGTAGGCATAGCTATATATTTGTTGAGGTAAGGTTGAGGTAAAAAGGCCTCACCTTCATGAGATGCAGGCGCCTGGAGACGGTGTCGACTCGCGCCTCATGCTCGCCGCCGCCAGCTGGGAACGAACCCAGGTACTGAAACAAACGCATGTTCTTGTTATCCATTATTACGCTAGTTTCCCTTGCTGTCATGTATACTTCAACTCTATACTGCCCGTCATGAGAAGCTATAATTTTTGTAAACAGACTAATAGCTAACAAAAGGCAAGAAAATTACTTGGCCAATTATTTCAAATTCATGTCGCATTAAATGTATAAATGTTCTCGTTTGTTTAGATAGGAGGTAAACTTAAAGAAAAGAAAAACAAGAAAAAAGGACACTCGCGACTGAAAAGCCTTGTTGGCTCAATGGTACGTGCTTTGGACTTCCATTTCAGTATCTAAGTAATCCAGGTTCGAACCCCGCCATGTATCAATAAGTTTTTGTGACTTAAGTACATTTTCTGAGTGCTCTTACGGTGAAGGAAAACATCGTGAGGAAACCCGGACTCATGTATGTGAATACGACTTTATGTAGGTTTGGCCCTATTTAGCCTTCTAGGTTACAGAAATGAGATGACGATCTTGTCAAATCCCCTAATTATGTAAACAACCCCGATAACATCTGATATAATACGGCATAACGCTAAGATATATCTCTATTAAAAAGCTAAAAGAAATGTTGAAGTATTTTTATATAAATTCTTGTTTGTTACTACATTGCTATTTTCATACGGTTAAATATAATTATCCTACTTATTTACAAGTGAAAACTTGTAGTTGGTCTTATTCTTGTTATTATATATTATGTCATCTATTGTATTAAATCTGTAAGTTTTCCTACATCTATTTATAAAAGAAAGTCGACTTTGTTACAACACTTATAACCCGAGATCCGCTGGACCAATTTTCATAGTTATTGATTCGTTGGATTTGTCTCCGCCCCGAATAGAATAATAAATTTTAAAAACTATGAAAACTAGATCAATAAATAATTATGAACAATGAATAATTACTTTCAATAAATGATAAGTACATGTCAGTCATTTGTTGTCCATCTTGTTAAATACTGAAAGTAAAGATTGACACTGTCTGTATTTTTTTTAATCAATTATAAAGGTTAAATAATGCATTAACAGTTACATAGAAGTTCCTCAGATATTTATGCGTCCGTACAGAAATAATGACAAATGTTTAAAATTTACGCTTGCGTTCAGAAATTAATTTCTAAGATTTATTCTACAGGGTAACGAAAAAATATTTTTGTATGGTTTTTTAATTTTATTCTATTTCTGTATGTATTACTCATCATAATAAAATACTTTCATATATCTATCCATATTAATATATTTTTTTGTATCACGTAACACGACATGCATTGGACTGTTAGGCGGTACGAAGTTCGCCGGGTCGGCTAGTTGTTAAAATAAAATAAAATAGAGAAGATTCAGAGAACTTTATTTTACCGTAAAGATGCTAAAAGGGTTTTTATCAATGTTCACGTCATGTAGTACATATGTACCTCTGTCTACCCATTCGAGGTTGAATGCGTGACTATAATTATTTTTCTTATTAGGAAGCAGACTTCAATTTTTATACATTGTATTATACTGTAAATCAAAGTTTCCTCACAATAATTTATAGTTAACTGATATAGATAGGTTCCCGATAGAAACAGGAGGCTTAGTGGTTTGTAATACTGTAGAAGACGTAGTACGGCGACCACAAGTCAGACGCCGAGGACTAATGTTACTCGGATCGGTTCAATACTGACCATACTTACGGCTTCAAATACTTTATTTGGCTTTATTAACAAATTTTCGTTTTTTTTTTTAAATAACACAGCCGAGGCCTAAAGGTAGGTCAATATTTTAAATCAGCTTTTTCACAAAATTTTAAAATAAAAAATATCGTATCGCCGATATTCCACTGCAGTAGGTAGAGGTATATATACATTAACGATTAGCCAACGATATTAAGTAAGTAAGTAGGTACCATGATGTGACACGTGGCAAGTCCGTTGCTATATCAGCGACTGATCCACTTTGAGACAATATTTTTTCAGATATACTAAAAAAACTCATAACAACAAGTTGCCCTACCCGGTAAGCGAACTTGGGACATTGTCAAAGTCGGACATAGCCTAAGCTTGATTACAGAAGGGCACCTACGTAAAACAAAAAACTTTCGAAATTGTAAAGTTTTATCCAAATTCAAGACAAAATTACAAAAATGCAGTCGCGTCTTATTACTTGATCATAATGAAAACTTACAAGCTAATTTCACAAGATTTAGAATTCTTATATTACATAAATAATACCTTGGTTTAAAAAAAACACTTATTTCGCGTTGTCATCAAAAGTTTTGAACATTAAACAGATAGTGCCCTCTCTTGGGTGGCTTAAGAATCATTGTCTCAATATAGGCGCACTTTGTTTCATTTTCAAGTTAACAACGTACAAAGGAAACAATGCTAATATAAAGTCACAGATGGCGCTAATATCATTTTTTATACAAAAGTGGCTGAAAATATTATTTAAACATCCAATTTGAATGTAACTTTTTAGACCTTTATAATTATTTATATAAGGCATTATAAAGGTCTAAAAAGTGACATACACATACGTGTCGTTCATTGTAACAATGCTGTGACTCCATATTTTTTACAAATACATTTTTTTATAGAAATACAATGTCATATTTAGTCATAATATTATCTTTCATAGTAATAGCATAGTGATAGTGAAGTAACTCCAATAGTAGCATAGAAATCTCTTAGATAGCATTACTTGTCTACTCCGGAAAGTAAAACTGCAAAATATTCACATTACATAAGCCCCTAAACAAAAATTAAGTTCGTTTATTTAATTCATTTTAGTTGAATACTGTATGGTATAACAATTTAACATAACTTTGAATTGTATTGAATAACAAATAAAAAAAAATTGAATTTTCTTATCCTACACATTCTTTTCAAAAGGCTCATTTTCGGAATTCAATTACAAGGAGATAATTCACTGTTACATATAACTTAGAATATCTATTACTATTACTTATATTTAAAACTCATAACAAAATTTTCGTTACATTTTTGAATAATTTATAATTTTTTTTTCTTTACTAGGATAACATTATATTTTAGAATTAATGTATTAGACAAACCAAAGAAACTAAACCAAACTACTTAAAATTTCGATAAATTCGATTCTCGTGGTAACAAAATCACAAAAATACCCCGTGTACCTACGTATTGTCGGCGCATGGCCGTGTAACAACTTGTATTTAAAAAAGAGAGTAAAATTTTTTAAGTTTTAGCAAATAGACAGATTATAATAATTATTACAGAACTACTTCATAATAGCCGTAATAAATATAAAAATGCCGAAAAATAGTACCTAATTTTTTTTTCATCGTATATATTATGCTTGTCCCTTGTAGAAATCGAACACCAGCCCCATCGATGATCGATGTGGGATGGGAATAAAATAACATCAGATATTCATGCAAAAAAAAATATAATTACTATTTTATTATGTTATATCTTTATTTAAACATAGATTTCCGCAAAATAAGGCCTGATTATATTACTTAGATAGCAATGTGTTAAAAGGTTAGATGACAGTTTTTTTTGTTTTTACTATTTTTTTTAAAAACACATCATAGCTCTACCTGGTAAAATATTATATATTGTAATATATAGGTGTCTCCACCGGCACGGGCATTGCGAGCGGTAACAAGCGAAAAGTCACACAATTTATGATCAAACGGATAACGGGACACAACAAATCACTAGGAACTTTGAATTTATCTTTTTTATCTTAAATTCAACCTTATCACCGTAGGCTTTAGGTGAAGTTTTCAGCAAACCGTGACGTATCTAAGCGGGGACAGCTTCCTGGTAACTTCGTCAATCACCATCGAAAGAAGGGCTGTCAGATGAAGCAACAATTAATCTTGGCATGCCATAAACTAAAACTATAAATCCTGGATGAGGAAGTGAATCAAAGCGGCTCGTTGCAACGAACGCGGCGGAGAGCCTTCACGTTTGAAGCCATTTCAACTGGCTCTTCCATCACATCCATACAAATAAATACAATTTTAGTGTCTGTATGTAATATTAAAAGAACTGCTTTTTACTAAACGCACATATATTTTTATAAGATACATAGAACCAAAACAGGATTTTTTAATTTTTTTCTGTCTGTTTGTATCCGTTAATCTCTGACACGGCTGGATCGATTTTGACGAGGCTTTCATTGGCAGACAGCTAATGTAATAAGGAATGGCTTATGCTACTTTTATTTTAGAAATTTGAAATAAAACAACTGAATAAAAGCACGGACGAAATCGCAGCCACAGTTAGTGTAGAATATACCTAATAGTAAAAATGTCCCGTTGAGCCAATTGTCACTGCATATTATTTATATATCTGTCCCTATGTATGCTTAGATCTTTAAAACTACATTATGTGTTTTTTTTAATAGACTGAGTGACTCAAGAGAATGCCCAACATTTTAGGTATAGAGAAAAACTAATAATTTTAGAGATTTCTAATGTGATGTCGTAAATAATTTTTGTGCTGAAATTGCAAACACTGGCTAACAGTACAGTATATTTGCGCCTGTGGTTGCAGTATAACATCTGACTTGTGTTGTTGTAGGTTTTATCTTAAATGTTTGTATTAGTGTATACTTTATATAAATGTATAAGTCCCTGGATGACAGAGCTTTGCTCGGTGTTTGGTTAGTACATCACATTTTTTTTTAAATAAAATTGTAGGTATTTGACATAATTAACTTTGTTTTTCTTGTTTCTGTAGGGCCTCCAGGAATAGTTTTCTCACAAAAACAAGGAACTCAAAAAAAAAAGAAAAAAAACAATCGACCGGACTGGGCTATAACCCCGGATTCTGCGTGATTAGGCGCCCGATTTCCCAACTAAGCTATTCTAATTTAACAAAACTTCGCGAAATTTGGCTTTGTATTGTAATGACAAAGGTTTTTATTCCATGAAAACACGATTAATAAGAAAAACCTGAAAATAAAACCTAGCTAGATCGATTTATCGCCCCCGAAACCACCTATACACAAAATTTCAAGAAAATCGTTCGAGCCGTTTTCGAAATTGCTGATATATAGGTATATACCTATACAAGAATTGCTCGTTTAAAGGTATTAGATAGATATTAGCATGCGATGCACGTTACCTTTTCACGTCAAAATGGCATTCAAGTTTAGCAAAAATAATAAACCTTTTATCATTATTCATATTTTAACAATAATTAAAAAAGTCACCTCATCCCCTCTAGATTTGCCGGTCTGAAAGATAGAAAAAAATATGTTAAATCGTTGGCAATGTAAAAAGTAGTATACAAAAAATAGAAACAATGTTACCTCAAAAGCTTCCGAGTCGACACCCTAGAATAAAAAAATAATTAGAAATATGTTCTATTTTTAAAATACTTATTTAAGAAAAAAAATTAAAAGTGAAAGATTATTTAAAAATTATGTTCTAGAACGGCACTATAGGTACATGTACTTATTTAGGGCGTGGTATACATTTCGTATTAATGCAAAAAAGGGCATACCTACATATAATTTGGCATTTTAAGCATAATTTTTAATAATATAATAAAATAAATAGGTATTTGGAGTAGGCGCCCATATGACAACAAACTGTCATTTTTCTTGCGCGAGTTCGACTCGCACTTGGCCGTCCTTATAAGAATAATACAAATAAATATATTAATAAATGTACCTCTGTATATCCAGATATATTCAAATCCAGACACTGCAATGGAATACTAATATTAGTTAAAAGCAAAAAAAACTTTTTAGAAAAAGCTTTTATTATTTTTCGAGTTGCTCTCAACGACCCCTTTCATTTGATACCCATATTGTAGAAGTGCTTTGAAAACAACTATTCCGTCATCTTAGTTGGTCCGCCATATTGGATTTAGAACGATATCATGTACCTTATCGT
This sequence comes from Lasaia peninsularis, assembly GCA_018236625.1. Taxonomy (NCBI): domain Eukaryota; kingdom Metazoa; phylum Arthropoda; class Insecta; order Lepidoptera; family Riodinidae; genus Lasaia; species Lasaia peninsularis. The sequence continues at coordinate 13,051 of DVZL01003360.1, forward strand.
GCATTGTCATTCAAACTAAACGTGTATACAAAATTTCAGCTCAATCGGGTGATGATATCTACTTCAAAGTTGAATTTTAAGATTCCACAGAAATATACATAGGTACACACCATGCAAATTAAATAAAAGCTTTTAAAAATAATAAAAACTCCATCGCACACTATTAAAAAACCGAGTACTTGTTACTGGATTATTTCACTGGTGCAATCTGTTATGAGACAAAAGTCAGTTGGTCTAGTGGTCAGCGTTTGGGACTTTCATTATAGATGTCATATTTGTATGAATATCGTGCGCCGATTTATATACAATCACAAACTATAATGTAAGTGGTGGTGCTAGTTCGGTACACCATCTACGATGTCTATGGGCCAAGGTCGTCTCTTACCATCAACAGAGTCGTGTGCTCTCTTATACCCTATTTTCGCTACCATAGTAAAAAGTACTTCAAACCCGTAATATAGGCTGCTTCTATTACTGGTGTTTTATAAGTTACCTATTCCATATTCTGTTTCATAATTAACATCAATAAAAAATAGCAATTACCATCTCATCTAATTCCTTATTGGCCTGCTTGATTGCAGCATGCTAAAATCAAAAAATATATTAAAGCTAGCTTTTTGGAAATATTTTTGAAATATTTTATTACTTTATAGAACTTTTAAATGAAAAAAATATCTCAATAACATCGAGATATTATACGTGCCCTATGACCTATTTTAATGAGATTAACTGCTAGATTGATTGATAAATTTAAGAACGCTTGAACTTTTTAACTCCCACTCGAACGAAATAAAGTGCAGTGCATTCTTAAAATAAAAACCACATCTATAAATTTACGATTCGATAACATAATATAAGTACAAAACTCTGCCAACCGCTTCCGGGATATGATATTATTTTTATTTAAAATTATACTATACTATCTGTCACGAGAAGGTATAAATTATGTAACAAACGTTCAGAAGTTACCAACATTTGAGGCAAAGGAAAAAGTATTTATTTCTTAAAAATATATTAGTAAAAGAA
>DVZL01003361.1:0-14075 GCA_018236625.1 Lasaia peninsularis
CCGACCCGGGAATTGAACCCGGGACCCCACGTGGCTAACGGTCTTAACAGGCGACACCTGTACCGTTACACCACAAAGGCGATTATTGTTATAGATTCTATAATATATAATATAGTTATAAGAGCCTTGGTGACCAAGTGATACGCGCTTCGGAATTTCACCGAGTTTGAACCTGACCGTATGTCAATGATTTTTAAGTTCATTTTTTGAATGCTCTTACGGTGGAATATCCTGAGGAAACTTCATGGGACCTAATATCGTAAGTGCATAAAAACTTTGCCTACCCTTAGTAACTACGGGCGTGACTATATTTTTTTAACAACTTTACATATTATGCACATATAATTTTGTGAAAATATTCCACGATTTGACTCAAGTCAACATTTAACGGTTTTTTCTCTAACGGTAGCCCGTGTACACTATAAGTACTACAGATACACCATAATTACAGCATAATTCACATATTTAATTTGATATCCGCCGTGTAAATAAGAACGGTTGTTTGATTATGTACGAACAAAAAATAGACATCTTGCGATACGTACGTTTTTTTTAATTTGTTAATTATCCACAAAGATCTGAACATAAGAAGCTTTACAACATAACTCTTAGACCATTTATTTTTGTTTTTCTTGTATTTTCTTTTGTTCTTGTCTATATTAACGCTAATGAAATTTGTTTTGAAAGCATCTCTAGCTTAGTGGTAATCACTTGCACTGTTTCACTAATTAATTTATTAGTGAAACAGGGCCAGTGCTTAAAATTTAATCACATAAGTAATATTGTTGGCTACTCGTGGGTGCACATGTAACTCTGCCTACGCTTTTGGATATATGTGTGTGATATATATTTTTTAAATAGTTGGGTTTTAATTAAGCGAACATTTTAGTTTTTTGTCCCTTTACTACTGATTGTAGATATTTTCCAAAAATTACAATTTTGCAATTTACTTGCTGGCATTGTTTGTCACTAGTACAAAGACTGCACGTGATCAAAGACAACTAGCTCTAACAATTAATACTACTCACACAAATAAGCATAGCAAACCTAGCCTCTGTTGGATAATTAATTAACCATCAAAAGTTTACGAGTTTCGTCGGTTTTAGTATTGCCCGGCTTCTCACAGGTATGTTATATACGTGTTACGTATATAAACCTTGTCTTAAATCATTCTATCTCGTGGAACAACCGCATTATTACTAACTACAATAACACGAGCATATAGTTTGCTTACTTTGGGGTTAGAACAATTTGCGTAATTTGTTGAGTAATGTTTCCTACAGTCGATTTAACCTTCTCTATTTTATAGTTAGTTGATAAGTGCACTTACCCTGGGAGGGCGGCCTCTGATTCTGTGGTTTCGGCTGGCTGGTGGTAGCCGGGCGGCCAGTGTAGGGATCCACTTCCCCTTCATCACACTCGGATTGCAGGTCCCCCGAGCTGAATCTGCGCAACGCCTCCGCTGAACTAGACGCCACAGCCACGCCAGGACACAGGGAAAGGACCAAACCGACACACACAATGTAGCCTCCTATTCGGGACTTCTCTTAAACATATACACAGGCGAAAGCATTGCAAAGCTTAATCCTGTCTGGATGTCATTCTGTCGTCTTCGCCCTAGCCTATTCACGTTTTTATATCAGTTGATAGGACTCAAATCAGATCTAATCTAGGGGATTCGATAATTAATTTTTACATATATTGAATGGCTTTTAACTTAAGTGAAACTAGGCCCAATTCTTGATTATCTTGAATTCAGGTTTCCTTACGATTTTTCTCTCACCGTAAGATCACTCAAAAAAATACTTAAATTAGAACAACTTATTGATACATGGTGGAATTAAAATCCGAAGTGCGTACTAGATGACTGAGACTCCCAAAAATACCCCTATATATACTATATTAGATAAAGCATTACGTAAGGAAATGCGGTGACCATGATGCGACCGTAATAGAACAACCAAAACAAAGTGACGTTGACAAGGATATCGCTGTCACCGCGGACATTTGGGATCTCTTGTTTAGAATTAACAATACAAAAATAGACTTCAGCGTCTGCTTTTGCTCTTGAATAACTCTCATTAAAGCACATAATGACAACAGATATCGGGTAAAGCACCATGCACTGGAAATGGCTGAATTAACCTGATTGATTGACGGGAGAATTGAACAGAGTTGATGAGCTACACGGTATGACGCCAGCGGGAACGGTACCAGGATCTCATAACTAATTAGAAGTTAACGAGGTTTTTAATAACTTCTCCTTAGTTACAAAACAGGGCGGTGAGCGGATGTGGGGTGTGAAGCTATGGGAATTGCTGTGTACACACTTATATCACACAATAAAAAAATAAAATTTGTTCGATACAAATGGCAATTTTTGTCTCACTATACAAAATTTTTTCTACAAGCCTTTGTTTTAGTAAATTGTAAAATTGGAATATTGTTAAAATAAATATTGGAATAAAGTTTAAGGCTGTAAAAAAAACTAACGTTAATTATTTGTGAATAGCTACGTTTTTAAAGACTATATTGACAAAGATCGATAAATCTATTTTTATGAAGTAAACATTTCAAAAAAGTTTTGAAAAGGTATATTATATAGAATTTTTCACCTTTAAATTTTAATTATTTTACTTGTTTGTAAAATTTCAATAAAACATTTTTGTGATAGTATATAATTCATATTAAGTATTTATTATATCATTTACTGAACCAGATGTAGCAAAACTATAGCTTTACGTATATTGGTTTCTTAGCCTTTTAGGTATGAGATCTTTAAAGTCCAATCGATATCTATACTAAAAAAAATCCATTGAAATCGGTCCACCAATATTAACTTGAAAACACGTATTTAGTGGCAATCACATTTTTGAGCAATAGTTATTTTTTATTTTTTTTTTAAATTAATTAAAAAATTTTTTTTTCAACTTCTACGTTGTTATTAAAATACTATTTTTTTGTGAAGCAAAATAAATCACATTTTAGCCAAATAGAGAATGCTTATAATAAATACAATAGCATGTACAATAATAATGAAATAATTGTGTAAATTTGGCTTATGATAAAAGAAGACATCGATTTACCGTAAAATAATTATTAATAAGCAAATTATGTAATGACATGATAATAATAGACATGAATATTAACAAAACTTTCCAACTACTTCAAATGCAATATTATAAAAATCAAAAAATATTTAATACATGTTGGTTAAAAATCTATGTATTTGAAGTCGGTTGTTGCAATATTTTGTTTGTTTAAAATTAAATCTACATGTTTCATGAGGAGTTATGAATCGAATACTATTTAATAAAACTATTATTATTATTAATTAATAATAGAACGTAGAAAATTGTTTTCAATTCTTTTATAACTATTTTAGAAAATAAATTCACTCGATAATTATTTTATTCGTGTATAACTTTGTACTCGCTAATAATTATCAATGAAATTGTCAATAATGTTAGTTCATCTGTCACTAAGCTATGTCATGAAGCTTCTCTATTCCTAATAAAGACTTGATCCAAATACGTATCTCTAAACTTTACTAAGTCTGCGTTGACAAAATCAAAACAAAACGGCCTTACGCGAGTGAGATAGTTGGCCCTATGACAATGAGATATATGTTTAATATTAGGGATAGATCTTTGTTAATAATGTCATATTTTATAGTAGACTACAATAGAAAATATTTTATTTCACATAGACATTACAAGATGTTTTTTGGACGGGTCTATCGAATTCTAAAATTTTATTTGAACGCGGCCACTCGCTGAGAAAATCCGGCGAAAGAAACTAAGCAAGCTAGTTTTTTTTCTTATTTTCTAAATTTTACATTATACAATAATAAAAGAGATTAGAAGAGTACCAATTAATGGCAATTATTTTCAATCAAATCATATACTCGTAAATAGTAAATTTAGCTTCATGTACCTACTATACTTAATGACAATCTTGCCACAATGAATAGCCATAATGAAAAAGCATTAATGACAGCAATTTGAATTGACGACTTGTTTATAGCCGTTACTATAAATTCCTCTTATTAGTTAACTAAGTTTATATAGATTTTATGTTATATTAGGGTTGCTTTGCGAATGCGAAACTTACCTTCGTTTCAAGTAATTGACATTTGAAGTGAATGAGTTTCGGAAGCTTGAGAAAGACAGGGTTGATGTGGTTGCGGCCTGCGGGCCACAGATGCCAGGACACCCCGACCGATCTATTTTGACCGCTCCTAAGTGAAAAATATATTTCAGTTCTTTATAACATTTGAAAATAAGATTATAAATATATATAAAGTAACTATACTACCCGAGATAACTATTATACCCGAGGGGGTAGGCAGAGGTGTGCTAGTATATCCACGACTCCTAATTCCAGTAGATATACAAGAACACACCCACGATTGGCCAAGGTACTAGGGCCCTGATGTAATAGGTGGCAAGTCTATCGCCACTTCGGGCACATGCCAATCCCGGGCAATGAAATGCTTATTCAGAAAAATATGAAAAACGTTTAAGAAAAGTTGCCCGACCTGGGAATTGAACCCGAGACCCCACGTGGCTAAAGGTCTTAACAGGCGACACCTGTACCGTTACACCACAGAGCCGCCGACTAACCGCGAGGTTCGGGTTCCATTCCCGACGTGGACGGGCGTTTGTGTGATGAATATAGGTTAGGTAGGTTTGTATTTCCGGGTGGATTTGTAATTCTGGATGTTTAATAATTTTTTTCTTGTATCTATTTAAGTTTTTTATGTTTTAATATCGTTGACTAACAACCATAACACAAGTATAAAATTCTCTTATTTTGCACTGCGTAGCTTTACCTCAATAGTATTTTTTAATGTGTAGATGTAATAGTTAAATTAAAGTTACTTTACATCTCTCATATTTGGTAAGTAGGTAGTTATTACCCCCAATTGGGACTTGTAGGTGACCAATTAGCGCTCTAGGGTAATAATGTAGCTAAAAAAGCCCTAGGGCAGTAGGCAGTTTCAAAAAAACACATAACTCTTTTAAAAAGTTTGCGTACAGTAAACCATCACACTGGCAATAGACATCATGCATTCAGCCCAATGACCAAAGAGATTGCTTCGCTATTGAGTATTGTCTCCGTTTGAGTATAATAGTCATCAATTTTAAATATCTAACGGCATAATTCAATTTCGTTCTTGAAAAAAATATGTTTTATCTTGTAATGCCGGTTTTTTCTACTTACCTCACGATCGAGATGTAAAGCAAAGTAACTCGGGTGTAAGTATCAATTGTACCCTCAAACTATATATCTAGCTGCAATTGATGCCTTACAGCCTTTGGCTAATAATATACTATTACTTATTGTCTCCACTAATTTAAATAAATTAAAAAAGATGAAGATTGTGATTTACCTGGATATAATTATCGTGAAGTGTGGAGTCGATAATAGGATGTATTTCACAGCGATCAGCTACAGGTATCGTTGAGGAAGGAGGAGTGAAGTTGACTGTTGAAAAAACATATTATTAAGTAGGTTTTATTGCTTGATTACCTAGATTAATATTAGAACATTTACCTATAGGTTGGTAATAAACTTCGTGGATAATCAAAGCAACAATAGCTTTAACATAAAAATTTTGCTTTTAAATCCATCACATATCAACAGGTGAAGATGGCCTTTTGTTGTCAAACTTACTATATTCCCTATTTATTTTTAGTTTATTATGGAATTACTATGAAATTTTTTGAATTCGGTCACATTATTTCTAAGCGATACGTATACGTACCTCTGCCTACCCTTTCGGAAATATGGGCGTGCGATGAATGTTTGGTACTCTTTCACGTAAAAATCACTGAATGGATTTAATGAAATTTTATAATAAGATCGCTTATTATTTTATACATCAGAAATACACATAAGCTACTTTTTAACCGATTATTACATCAAAAGAGTATAAGTCGGATTATATTCTGCACTTTGATAATTGAGGCGGGCGTAAAACTAGTTCCAAAATAATTCTTAACCAAAGTGTGATTTATATTTTAAGAATGTTGGGTTAATACAGATTGGTTTTGGAGCTTAATGTGATGATAGTGTTGGTTAACACTGGCAGTGAGCCAAGCGATTCTCTAAGCCCCGGAACATTATACAAAGAAACCAACTCCCATGTCAAACCTTCTGGTTGCCTGGTTACGGTAACATTATCTCTTATCATTGGTAGGTTATTGAAATCGGCCAACAATCGTGTTTTCATTGAATAAACCTTCTACAATATTATTAGAATACGAAACCAACATTTACGAAGTTAGAACAGCACGGTCGGGTAATAGGGCGCCTTAAAACGACTTGAAACCGTTCAAATATTGTTCCGATAGTTTCTTTCATTTTTTCTCTTTTAATATAATTCATATTCCATCAGCAAGTAATTTTACGCGGACGAAGTCGCGGGCACAGCTAGTCTTTCAATACAAGGAAATTAAAATTGTTCCCGTTGGTTTTATCGGGAAAATGCTACGACAAAACAGTTTGTGTAAGTGAAACTTAATATGACGACAGCGTCGGTTTAATACTGGCAAGTGGCCAACCCTTTACTGCGCCGCCTCCTAGAACCAATGCCATTATGTCAAACCTACTGACTACCATTCTCAAGTTATTATATACACCACTCCTCGTTCTCTTACTATTAAACTATTCACCTACCTATAATATACATTTTTTAAAAGCATTTATTTAACTTGCAATGTATGTATGTAAGTATGTATGTTCGGGTGGAATCTTAGAAGTAAATTTTGAAGTAGATATCTTCATCCAATTCGGCTGAAATTTTGTACGCACGTTTAGTTTGAATGACAATGCACGACAAGATACGCAACGTCATTCTAAATCTAATATGTCCGACCAACCAAGATGGCGGAATAGTTATTTTTTTGAGCACTTCTATAATATGGGTATCAATTGAAAGAGTTTGTTGAGAGCAATGTGACGTCATTCTAAATCCAATATGGCGGTTCAACGAAAAGCTTTTTCTAAAAAGTTGTTTTTTTATTTTGATTTATTTAATTTTTATTTCATTTTCGAGTACTTGTATGGGTTGTATATAAATTATAGTGAATATTCCAATATTGTGTTAGATTTTACGTTTATTTTAAAGCACCTTTGCACAATATTTATTTGACTTTTGTTCCATACCATAAGGTTGCCTGGAAGAGATCGGTGACTTGGCGATAAAGCCGCCTTTGTGTATCATTTAGTCTCTAAGTTTTATTTAGTATTTTGTATTTTTTGGTATACAATAAATAGGCAATTATTCTATTCTATAAATTTCCGGAAATAAAGACCTATTTGTTTAAATTACCCACTATATGTTTCACTGGCTTTACACCCGCGGCTTCTACCGCGTGAATACAAAGAGCAGAATTTTTCCGACTTCATACTTATTGCTTAAAAACATATAATCTTTTTAATGTAGTCAGTTAAAAAGTAACGCATGTGTTATTCTCATATATAACCTATCTTATTGTAAAGTTTCATCCAAATCCTTCCAGTAGTATTCGTGAAATCAATCCATATTTTTAAGCTTTATGTCGCTCCTATGGTAATTTATTAATTAAACAGAATAAGCCCATAAGTTACCTCAGAATTCAAAGTACTTGTTACACAAAATTGATCACTACCAGTTTAGCAGTTTTGGAGTAAATCGTAACCACATACAGATAGACTAAAACTCTAAAAATGTTGGAAGAGTGTTCTGCAGACCGTTATAAGTCACTTTTTAAATACCTTTACTTTATTGAATCTCCGAAATCGAAGGGTTTGTATAATGTGTTAGAAGCTAGGTAAGTGTATAGGAATCATGACACTTGGCATTCAAAACTCACTGGCTACCCTGCAAAGGATTTGGCGTAATGATATGAATGTACTAGCTTTCCGCCCGCGTGAATTATCAAAGCGTAGAATTTTTTTCGACTTATAATGTTGATTGCGTAAAAACACACTTTTTTAATGCAGTTGGTTAAAAAGATGTGTTATTCTAATGTATAAACTATGCTGTAAAATTTCATTAAAATTTATTCCGTAGTTTTTCCGTTAATACATACAAACTTTAGCGTTTATAATATTAGTAGTATAGTCTACTTCTTTCTTTAACATCTATCTTTAATATCTCTAACATCTTGTACAAAAGCTACAGTTTTAATGTTAACATTAAGAAATAGTAAAAAAATATATACGCATAGAATATTGTGTTAAACTTTCTCTTTCAAATATTTTTAGAAGTTTTTTATGATTTCTTTGAAAATACATAAATGGAAAAATTAGAATAAAGAAGCTTTTAAAACTTGTTTGTTGTTCATAGTCTGTTTCCTTTCATGTTTTCTTTATACTTTGATAAATCTTGTTTCATTTAAAGTACTAAAACTTATTACACAAAGGTCTTCTAAGATTTTTTTATTCTTATCTACGTCATTTTGTACATTTTTTGTTTTTTTTTAAGAAAGAAAGTTGTTTTAGTTACATTATTCATAACACAAGAACGGCTGAACAGATTTGGCTAAAAATTAGTAGGGAGGAAGTTCAGAACTAGGAGACAGACATAGGATTCTTTTTATTCCGTTCTATTCCGTTTTGTGTGCATTTTGCGTCTATCGAATAACTTTGAAATTGGTTAACATCAATTTTTATACCCCAAAGTTCGCCGGAACATCTACTATTCAATAAACTTAAAATTCAAACTGAATAGAAAATACTCTCGCCTCTGTGGTCAAACGAAGTTGGCGTCGCGTGTTTGATTCCAGGGTAACTTGTACTTATATTTTTTAAATTTAAATGAGAAACATAATATTGCCTGGGACTGAATTTGTGCCTGATATGACGACAGAATGGACACCTATCACATCATGGGAACTAAACGAACGAATATTGGCTAATTGTGAGTGCATATGTACCTCTGACTTAACCCTCTTGGAGATATGGAAGCCCATTATCGAGCGATGATAAATATTGATTGTTAAAATATGTGTGGAATATATGTATATTGAGACTGTCACTAGGCTGTATCTAGACAGTTGATTTTTTTACAGATGCTCTATTTTTGTTATCGCTTTAACAAAATAAAATAAATATTTAAGTGGGGTCCCTTATAACAAACGTGATATAGCCATATGCTAAAAATATTGGTTATACAAAATAAATAACTACGCTTGACCACAGAGAGGATATTCATATATTCAGTGTAAACACAAATAATTAAAATAAAATATAAAACTCCTATACAGCAAACAAGATTTTCGAAACCTTCGTGCGCGACTCTCAACTGGTTAAGTTGTACTTCTATTACTAGTAGCGATAATTTAACATGCTACAACAATAGTAAACCCGAAAATACTGCAAAAGCTTCTAAGGTAGTAACATTACGAATAAAAAGCATCTTATTCGCTGTACTCCATTACATCAGTCCGCTCTGGTTATAAAATCGCCGTAAAACAGGGTTGATGCTGTAGGGTTATTACAGAGCGGGCAGATTTATTTGGATAAGTAAAGTTGTTCATGCTTTAACCTTTTTGTAAAGATGAAATCAATTCCGTAGTCAATATATGCCACATCTTACATCTTTAAATCCAAATTGTATTGGTAATGTTGTGCCCATTTATGCCAAAAACATGAATATTCTATTTTTTATTGTCCCCTTATATTATTACTAAGAGTACTTTATCCATTTAATATTATTTCTTGTAAAAATTTTAATGTCTAGCTATCACGATTCATGAGATACAGCAAGATTACAGACAGACACACGAACAGACGGACGGACAGCTATCCTCTTAGTGATAGGGATTCGCTTTTACCTTTTGGGTACAAAACCCTAAAATTGAAGTTGGTCACGCAAAAATGAGTAGGTAGACTACTTAAACTTCCACGAATTTATCACTACATAGTATAAAACAAAGTCGCTTTCTCTATCCCTATATCACTATGTATACTTAAATCTTTAAAATTACGCAACGGATTTTGATGCGGTTTTCTTAAATAGATAGATTGATTCAAGAGGAAGGTTTTTAAGTATATGACATGTATATTATACTCGTGCGAAGCCACGGCCAGTCGCTGGTGTCGAATAGAAAAAAAAGGTTATTAAAAATTAAGAAATGTCATATGAAATAGTAATTTAATAAAGTTGTTTATAAAAAATATTAACACATTTTGTTGATTAATGACTTAGGTACAATATTTCGTTAACTATTGAGCCTCTGTCAAGAAATAACCAAAGTACCTACTTCTTTTTTAAAGTAGGTTAAAAATGAGCTTCCTTTTGTAGTGACAATCTACAACCAATATGAATTAAAAATTACTATTTTCGACTTTGAAAAAGTAACCATAAGTGTATTAAGATAAAATTGATTTTGTCGTATGTTAACAATCTGGATCTTACATAATAATTAGAGAAAACTTTTATGTTTGGAAATGCTCTAAAAACACTGTTTTGATATTAACATATTTGTTACGTAACCTTATCTAATCCAATAACGCAATTATTCTTTATCAAGTATTTCGACATTTTTGATATTATTATTTTTTTCTACGAGATAACTTTTTTTAGGGTTCGAACACAAAGGGTAAAAACGAAACCACACTACTAAGACTCCGCTGTCTATCCGTCTGTAAATAAGCTGTATTTCATGAACCGTGATGGACACTTGAAATTTTTAATACAAACACTAAAATAAATATTTGAGGGGACTCTCGTACAACAAAGATGTTCTATAAGTTTCTATAAGTTGCTACGGGCATCCAATAAATGTCGCTATACGACCTAAATATAATTTAGGTCGAGTTAAATGAGTCGTAGAGACGAGCCGCCTATCCAATTTAAATATTCACTTATGCAATTTAAAAAAATATATCGGGTTATTTAAGATATTCATAGCTTGATACATTGGTCTATTTATCGGCTACGAAGCGAAAGGGTAAAAAAGGGAACCCTATTTCTAAGACTTCACTGTCTATTTGTCTGTCTGTCTATCACCAGGCTGTATTTAATAATCCGTGATAGCTAGATACTTAAAGTTTTCACTGATGATATATTCCTGTTGGCGCTATAATAATAAATTCTAAAAATAGAATAAAATAAATATATAGAGGGTGTTCTCATACAACAAACGTGATTTTTCTATAGACAATGGCACGGAACCTTTCGTGCGCGAGTCTGACTCGCAATTAATAGATTTTATTAACAATGGACACGGTACAAAACACCTCATCTGCAAATTTGACTCACATTTAGACGGTTTTTTCAATTATACTTTTATTTATTTATTTATTCAATACATTATTGTCCACACATCTCATATATACAAAGTATACATAAAACAAATTAAAAAAAATGCACAAAAGACGAGCTTATTTCTATATACCAAAATTTCTTCCAGCCAACACAAACTTATCTGAATGCTGTGATTGAAAAACGGAAGGCATCGTGTGCTATAAAATAAAAAATATGTTAAAAATAATGATAGTAATATACATACTTAAACTTACAACCACACACACACACATATAAAAACAATTATAAAAACATCATAAAAATATTAATAATAATTGTTAATAAATAAAAAATTGATGAAAACACATTCACACCATTAAAGAATACAAGTAAACTGTGTTAACGCTAAATAATATTCCTTCAATCTCTTTTCAAAAATAGACAGAAAAGGACTATTACGGACCTCAAGAGGAAGAGCATTCCATAATTCCACAGAGAGAAAGGTAAAAGATCTGGAATAACAATGGGAATGGGAAACAGGAAATCGGAGTGTCGAGCGACAGTTAGAGCGGCAATGGGACCCAGCAGAGTGTAAAAAAGTGAACCTTTCTCGCAGATAAGAAGGTGCATATGGATTTTCATTTTATTTCTATAAGTCTTTCTTGAAATGAAATAAACTAAATTTAATTCTGATATCATCAAGCCCATATCGCCAACGGGGTAGTATGTGCCGATGATATTAGGTCCCATGATGTTACAGTTGATAATTCCGTCGCCATATTGGACAAATAACCAATCTCAATAACGTAATGTTTTTGAGAGACTGAAAAAAGAAGAACAAGTTGCCTCACATGGGAATCAAATCCGGGACCTCGTTCGTCACTATCAAATCAGACACCGACTAAGCTCGACTCAAAAGGCGATAACCTTTTATTGCTCTAATATTGCAATAATATATAAAAAGCAACTGTCAGTTTTCTTTCCTGGCCTACCTCCTTAACACATCCTTCCGAATCGGTATTAAAATCAATTAATTAATATTGATGATCCGTTAACACTCTTAATTTATAATTATGATTCAATTATTTTAATTTGACTTGTGGTCTAGTGGTACGCGCTTCAGACTTCCATTCGGGTAGTCCAAGTTCGAACCCCAACATGTACCAGTGAGTTATTCAAATTGTACATTTTCTGAACGCTTTTAAGGTGGTGGAAACCATTGTGAGGAAACTCGGATTCATTGAATTCAACCTAATCTAGGTTTGTGTCTAGTTTCCCTTCAGGGTTGCAGAGGCCTTAAATTCCCTAGATTCGGTAGCCGACCCCAATATCATCTGATACAATACGGAATAAAGCTATGACGAAAAAAAGAAAAAATTGACTTGAATACATACTACATACGATATTTTAATACTTTATTTGAAATGTATTTATTTTATTTAATTATTTAAATTCTTTATTGCACAAAATGATGTACAAAGGTGAACTTAACGCTAACAAGCATTTTCTCCCAGTTTACCCTCGGTAGTAAAGACAAATAAACATGGGTGGTTAAAGTTAATTACAGAAAATTAGTGTTATCAACGACACAATTCATTTAATTTAATTTAAAAACTTAAAACATAAGGGATCTAGCAAAATACAATAATTAACCAAAATGTATATTATGTTAACATACATAATATCCATTTTGGTTAGTTATTATAATATATAAAAATAATATAATAATATTTTTTCATATATTATAGTCGAATATAGATATACTAATAAAACTATAAAAATAAAACTGCAAAAATCCGACTTAAAGCTCATTATCACGTCGCCTAGGTTAAGTTTCTTTTTGTTGCTTGTTTTTCTTTATTTCTAAAAAGCACTGGATATTTATATCAAACAATATCATGAAATTCATTTGGACCACTTGAAAAATATACCTTTTATGTTAAATAAGATTTTTCACAATCCATTAGGTTTTAATGGAGTAATCGCGTAACAAAAGTACAAAAGAAAACAAAAATTAAAAATATCTCCTAATTTGAAGTATGTTAATAATAAAGCAAATATTCTCTCTGCCTACGTCACAAGGGAAATTGACGTGAATATTATTCAACAAAGTCGGCAAATCGTTGAATGAACCTTTCACTCCGGCCCTGGCGTTGGCGGATGCTAAGTACTGCCCATGAACAGTTGCAACACGTGGGCCACTGTTATATTATCCAAATAGATAACAATCACAATTGGAAATTTCCCGTTACCTTGGTAGAATCGTACATAATATTTAAAAGATAGATTACTGCTAGAAATAAAGAGAAGTTTGCTTTACCTATTTCTGCCACAATAGCTTCAGTGCTCGCCACTGTCGTGTTCTGGATTTGGAGGGTAGGGTAGCCGGTAAACTTACTCACGCAAGAGGCTAGCCATCCCAGCCTCAGGTTGGCAACACACCATTTCCACCTTTGGTGTCTATAGGCGACGTGTATTTCTTACTATCATGAAATCTGTCTGCTTGTTTGTCTTCCAATATCATTAAAAAAATGCGTCAAAAGAACCACTTGTAAAAGTTCTATGTGCGATAAATTATTTTCTATTATATTCTATACGAAATAAAATCGCTACTCTTTTAGATCATCGGCTTCCAGTAAATAGTGAAAGTTTTGAAAACGCAAGGCAAGTCTTAAGAAAATTGTCGTACCTATATACGTTATAGATCAGATTAGACAATAATATTTCTGTTGATGATAATTAATGATTTTCCAGCGTTGGTCCGGGTCCTCTGTGTAGAATAGACCAACTACCTTCCTACCAGGCAGCTCGTAAGAGGCGAGCATAGGTTAAT
>DVZL01003362.1:0-14073 GCA_018236625.1 Lasaia peninsularis
GCATTAGCGAGAAACTCGGGTTAGTGAGAAGCCTCTATAAGCGAGAATGAAATTCTGTTCCCTTGAACTCTCGCTTACCCAGGTTTGACTGTATTTGTATTCTGAACAAGCAAGAAATAAATTTATTCATAGTACAGACACAAAGAATACATTAAATATTAAATGTGTTGGTCAGTCCTATAAATATCTAGGCAGGTGCGTCACCAGTTCCTAATATTGTTGCTCAATATAGCCGTTTCGTGGTTTTGTATAAGGAAGTAGTAGAATTTCTTGTTAACAACAGTAAGTGAACAGGTGAATTCAAACCAACAGGTAATATTGAATAGTTTTATAAAGCATCAGCTAATATGAAAATGAGCCTTTTGCAAATAACTATACGGGTTGAAGATTTGTATTTGCAAGAAGTTTTGACGACATAAGTACGTGATAAAATTAAAAATGAAAAACTACTCTAACGTCCTTGACCTCGGAAATATGGTATGTTATAACGCTATTTCTGCGAGAGGTAAGGGACGTGTACTAATTGAAAGTTGTGTTGTCAGTAGAAGGGTTTTATTTCAATTTAATAACATGGTAAAAATTCATAAAACACTAGGTAAAATACTTAAGACTTTCTAAAATATTTTTATTATTAATATTTCATAGATTACGTGTTATTTAAATATTTAATAAATGCAAAACAACATAGTGTATAATAATTCCATAAATATGAACTTTCTACACGCAAATGATGTAAAGTGAGGTTTTGCGAAATACACGAGCTATATTACGGGAATACGAACCAAATCTTATATATTTTATCTAGTAAACCAAAATAGTTTACTGAAATAGTAATCGCAGTAAGACATTTCCGCCTTTAGAATCTGCCGCCGCTTACTGAACTTTCAACGCGAGTAAAAGATAGATTAGTTTGTATGTGACATTTCTATAGAAGTTTAGTATATATAACACGGAATAGTTTGATCATAATACGTACAAGTTATTGTGTTCTAACTAATTTGAATTATTTTTTATGGAATAAGCAGTGAACAAGCTCACGGGTCTCATGATGGTAAGAGACAACCGTGGCCTATAGACACCACAGACGTTGTAAGTGGTCAATGTCTGTCGTCGTGCTGTTAGACCATACGTTACGTTAGATATATGTACGAAGCTACCCTACCATGTCCTTCCTACCCGGTCGAGTTGCCGCACAGAGCTCTACTACCAGTGGTCTAGATGTTGGAAATGACCCCGTTAACTCTTACGAGCTGCCTGGTAGCGAGACAGAGGTCTATTTTACACAGGGACCCGGACCAACAAGAAAACTACATAAATTACATGACTAAAATACAACTTACATTTTTAGTTCATTAGATAAAAAATAGCATTTCCCTAACATAAGTTCTGATAAAGCAGTGGAATTACCAGCATTATCCAGGTGTAATTATTTAGCAACACGATAAACATTTAAGTCCATTATCTTTATTGCAGGTGATATATAAATGTTGCCATGTATTTAAGTAATGCAGAAATCATTGCAGAATTATAAACTATTTATCGTGTTCATTTGAAACGAAAAAATGAGAAAGGTTCCGATGATACCTTGAGGAGATTGCTGAGGGTATACGGAGAGACTTAGGTTGATATTCCATCACGACAAAACCGACATGTTTGTATGAAGAGAATGATAAATGTGGAGAAAACTAGGCAGGTATAGAATAGAATAACTCTTTATTGTGCACCAAAAAAGGAATACAATATAAAACTTCAAAGACTAAATGATACACAAAGGCGGCCTTATCGCCAAGTCAGCGATCTCTTCCAGGCAACCTTATGCTATGGAACAAAAGTCAACGAAATATTGTGCAAAGGTGCTATAAACATAAAATCTATTGGAATATTCAATATAATTTATGTAAAGCGCAGTCACGAGTGCTCGTAAATGAAATTTAAAAAAAAAAAAAAAAGTAAATAAATAAATGTGTAATAGTGTACAAAATGGCCTTGTATTAAAATCAAATTGTAAACATAGAAGTTTGAAAATATATCCTATCACATTGACAGGTATGTAGAGATCGTGATAGTTACTAGGCACTCAATACTCTTTCCCTACCCGAAAGGGACCTGACGTGAAAAGGTGATGTGTATTTAGGTGTATCGAATAAAATATATGAACGTAATTATATAAAGTGACGTAGTTTACAAATAATAGAAAAGTCGATGTAAAAATTTTCATAAATTACTTTATTCGCATTACGTAATTTCGTTAGTCTAGCACAAACCGTACGTAAATTCGTGGAGAATGCATAACAATTAGCAGTAGATATTTCGTTATGAAGATGTGGGTTTATGAGAAATTACCACTCAATGGTACGAGTAGTTGAGGCAACGTTAGCGATGTAGGAGTGACACGACTTTGAACTTTAGTTACGCCACCTTCTCGTAAATGTGTGCAAGTTGCAAAAGTCTAATTTTCGTCACCGATCATAAACCCGGTGATGGATTGCGTAGGTAAATCATATATTTTGGTACAGTACAACATAAATCTATGCGATAATAGTTTTCCTGGATGAATCATCTTTGATGATAATTTAGTCGTGTTTATTTATTTTTAATGCCAAGATGCCAATTTCAGATTTCGAGCTTTTGTTCCTTACATAAGAAAGTTTATATTTTTCCTATCCTCAAAATTATTGTACCTCGCGTTGGTCCGCACCCCTTTGTAAGATAGGCAATCTGCCTCTCTGTCTGGCAGTCCATAAGAGATAAGTAGACGGAGGGTCTACTTATCTCTTATGGACTGCCAGACAGAGACCAATAGTCGCAGCCCAATCGCGGGAGATGCACGGGGAACGTTTCAGTGCATATTTTCTAGCTCCCTACAAGTTCTTCGTAAGAGTACGTAATGGTAGTGACCCAGTCAACCTATGCTTGTCTCTTACGTTCCTACGAGTACGTGGTAGATTTCTATGCAACATCACATCCAGACCCACCACCTTACCTATCTGCCATCTTTATTAAAAAGAAAAGAAAAACTATCTTCACGCCTATTATCCCCGAAGTGGTAGGCAGAGGTGTGTTAGCATATCCACGACTCGTAAATCCAGCAGATATACTAGAACACACCCACGATTAGCCATGGTACTAGGGCCCTGATGTGATAGATGGCAAGCCTATCGCCACTTCGGGCACATTCCAATCCCGGGAAATGTATCTAATGCTTACTCAGAAAAATCTAAAAAACATTTAAAAAAAAGTTGCCCGACCTGGGAATTGAACCCGGGACTCAACGTGGCAAACGGTCTTAACAGGCGACACATGTACCGTTACACCACGGAGTTACATCGTTATTTATTCATTAATTAAACTTACCACCCCGGCCACAGGGCAGCGACGCATCTATAATATATATGGTGTCTATAGGCGACGATTGTCTCTTACCTTTCGGATAACAGTGTACTTGTTCCCTATATTAAATACCATAGAAATATCATCAACGTAGTAACACAAAGTATTTTCGTCACATAATATTTCTTGTACAGTTGAATTTATGTGACATTTTGACAGAAGGATTTTTTTATAAACACAATGTCTAAACAATAGGCAATGACTTTGCGATGTACTTGTGATATAATTCAAAAACATGTAAGAAGGTCAAGAATGAAGAATTACATATTTTTAGAGATCTAAGAAAAAATGTTTTATGTTAATAAATAATTATTACTTTAATGGACGCGCTTTAACACTGCATTTTTAAAATAAATATGACATTACACAAATTGATCTAACCCCAAATTAAGGAAAGGTGTTAGACAACGATATTAATACATAGAAATACTTAAATATATACTAGAATAAATTTAATCACCATCCAGACCCGAAAATACACCTATGTTTATCACACAAATGCCTGTCTACGACGGAAATAGAACTTGAATCTCGCGGTAGACGATGGGGCTAAGCATGTACGCAACCCCTTGGTATAATAATAATAAAAAAGTTTTTTTTATCTTATATACAACTAGCTGTCCGCCCGCGGCTTCGCCCGTGTGAATTATTTTGATAATACAGACAACTTTCAAAGGGGAGACATTTTTCCTAGTAATCGTGTAAAACATACCCTCTTTTTAATATAATCGTTTAAAAAATAAAGTTAAAAAGTAAGAGCACTCAGAAAATGTAGGTACATAAGTTTGAAAAACTCATTGGTACCTGGCCGGGATTCGAACCTGGATTACCGAAATGGAATTTATAACACTAACCACTAAACCACCGAGGCTCTCAAACGATTTATCTAGCACTAGCTGTGCCCACGATTAGATCCGCTTTTTTAAATTATTTTTTTATACATTTCTTAAATTAAAGTTGCCTAAGCCGTTCCTTATTACATTATTTGTCTGGTCCAGCCGTTTCTAACATTAACGGATACAGACAGACAAAAATTCTAAAAAATACTATTTTGGTGTATGTGCCTTGTAAACATACATATGCATCAAGTTAAAAGCGGTTATTTGAATATCACATACAGACACTCCAAATTTATTTGTATAGATATAAAGGTTGTGTTTAGTTACTAAGTTGAGCTTCACCACATGTGCCAACAGTGATTTGCGAATGTAGGTTAATGTTTGACCTGTTGCTAGTATGTCATTTTCATTATTACAATGAAAGTGCTTTCACCTTTGAGTTTGTGTGTTCAGTGTGTGTATATTTGTTATTTCTTAAACTCGCATAAACAGAGTATGTCATATCACCTAAGATCCCTCTATACAAAAAACTTCACCGAGCTGATCAATGAATGAAAGATATTTTTTATCAAATAAAATATTTCATTGTGTAAAAATTAATTTAAAAAAAATAGTAAAAAAATAGCATTAAAATGTAATCAATATTTCTTACTGATTATATCTTGGCTTATCGTGGGTGTTCTAGTATATGTACTGGACTTACGAGTCGTGGATAAATTAGCACACTTCTGCCTACCCGTTCGAGGATAATAGGCGTGACAGTGCTATTTGGAACAATTGTTTATATTATATTAAATATGTAATTCTATTTTTATTTTAATTTATTCTAGAACTACTACAACAACACGACTTTGATGCGGTGTTTAGGGTTCCGTACCCAAAGATTTATAAACAGAACCCTATTACTAAGATTTCGATGTCCGTCTGCCTGTCACCAGGCTATATCTCATGAACCGTGATAGCTAGACAGTTGAAATTTTCGTAGATGATATATTTCCTTTACCGCTATTACAACAAATACTAATAATACCTATATAAGTATCTAAAGATGCTCCTTTTCAACAAATGTGATTTCTTTCTGTTTCATACGTAGGAATGGTACGGAAACTTTCGTGTGCGAGTTCGACTCACACTTGACGGATTTTTTAACAGAGTAATTCTAGAGAAAGATTTACCCGCACGATGCCAGGGCGTGTTGCTAGTACATAACAAAGAGTAATTTCACAACATGCGTTAGATATTAACGAAGAAAGTAACACTTAATATGCCGTTATTTAATAAGAACCTCATAAAATACTTCCTTACGTTCATTATAAATCATACGACGAAGTTTCCTCAGCGTGCACCCATTTGATCTATTTTTGCTGAGGATATTTCGGGGTTCTGACGAAACTCTTAGTAAGTTGTTAAGTAGCTCGTTTACGGTCTGATATTAGGTTATTAACGTTAATGTTACATACTAGCGGCGAAATAATACATATTGCCGAGTTCTGAAAGAGAAGAAGCACATCCAGAGACTTGAATCAAAGAGAAAAGGTTAAAGATTGTTGTTTTATCAAGCGACGAAAAAAATGAGGTTATCAATAAGACTGAATGTTATTTTTTTGGGTTCGACAAAAAAAAATCAAGGTCTCGATTTATAGACAAAATGGTACGAAACCCTTACGCGCGAGTCTGATTCGCACTTGGTCGGTTTTTTGTATGTAGGTTAAGCCATATTTTGGACAATTATGAACCGATATTGAAATTATTTTAACATCGTGTTTAGCACAGCTCAATAATGCTCTCATATACATTTTTATCGGAATTGGTTTAGTCATTTTTGAAATACCTACGAACAACAAAATCCCGAATTCATGTGCGTTATTGCCCGCGAATTCGTTCGCGTTTTTACTTAATTTATTTATTTTACACATTTCTAAAATAGTAGCCAAAGCCATTCCTTATTACATTAGCTGTCTGGCAGTGAGTCTCATCAAAATCGGTCCAGCCCTTTAAGAGATTAGCGGGTACAGACAGACAGACAAAAATACTAAAAAATGTTGTTTTGGTATATGTAAATACAAGGTACCTTGTAAATTGCACATACTAACATATGCACTTAGTAAAAAGCGGTTAATGAATATTACATATAGGCACTCCAATTTTATTTATTTGTATTGATAGATACCATCTCAAAGGCGCCATCTATGTGTTCATTGTTCTACGCTATATAAAAATGAAACAAAACTATTGTTTAAACATCAGTCCATAAACTTTTAAATCATCACGTCGCACTGCAGATAAGGCTTTGATGTTAAACAATGCTTCCTGGTAAAAAAATATGAGCTTCATAAATGAGACCCCTTAAATCATTCTTGATAAGATAAAGAAATTTTACGTAACGATCTCTACATTCTACAAAAATTCGTAGATAGTGATGTTCTCAGACACGCGGATAGAAGATGGTTTCCTTGTTTGTTTTAGGTTGTGTTCGTCGACATGTTTTTATTACGTGTGTACTATATAAATATGTAACACAGCACACACATAATAAATACATAATATGTTTGCTTCGACTTAGTGGTACGCGCTTTGGACATCCATTTTGGCAGTTCAGGTTCGAACCCGGCCATGTACCAAGGAGTTTTCTTTGTGCTGGATATGGCGACGGCGTTGCCACATGTGACATGGACATAATATTGTCGGCTAATTGTATCGCTACCTATTCCTTCTGCGACATGCGCATGACGTTTTTTTATTTATAAATAATAAATACATAATAAAATATCCCTATATATGTACATATTATTTAGGATCACCATAAAATAAGCCTAGTCTTTTAAAACGTCTAGAAATTCTTCTAAAATCTTATAAAAATCGCATAGCAAACTGTACAGCTGTACTATTATATTGGTACAGAGAGACACGTAGAAACATAAATACCTAAATGACGATAATTTAAACGCAATGAAACTACATAAAAAAACGGATTGCCACTTCATTATAATGTCGAGATAATGACTTTTTATTTTTGGTCGTATTTCAAAAAGTACTGAACCAATTAGCATAAAATTTATAATATATGGAAGTAAGACCAATCCTACAAAAAAAAGAATCATCAAAATCGAAAAGGAACTGATGAAGTAAACGCGTAGCACACATAAAAAGGGGTATACAGGATTTGGGAACCACATTTTTTATTTTTATGTCAGTTAAAAATAAGTGGAAAATTATTTATTCATGTTAAAAAATATTCATGTTTACTTAATTATGCAAATTTTTAAAAACGAATAAAATACAAAAGGTTTTTTTTTTCAAATATTCAAACTCCATAGCTAAAAATACTGATTTCAATAAATATATATCTTACTAGCTGTTTTCTACAGCTTCGTCCGTTGAGCCACCAAAACTATCGTATCTCTAAAGTTAGAAAGAATGACATATAGATACAAATATTAATCCCAAAAGATTTAGTGGTTTAAGAGTTTAATCCGAACATATAGAGTGACACGAGTTTTTATGAGTGACAAAAAGAGACAAAAGAGTTTTAGTCCTGTCAGATTAGATTGTATGTGACATTTCTACTAAAGACGTTATACCCCGGAAAATGCGATTAAAACACTACAATTTATTGTATTCTGTGTAATTTGAAATGACTAAATGTTTTTTTATTTTGTTGGGAAGATAAGTTACACTATTTATAACCCAAAAACAGCTGAACTGATTTGGCTAAAAATTGGGAGGGAGATGGCTTCGAAGTAGAAGCTACCAATAAGCTAGTGTCCGCACTTAGGGGTGTGAAAAATAAGTACGGTACGAAATTCGCTGGGACAGCTAGGAGTTAAATAAATAATAGATACAAACAAAGATAAGCTACTGGTAAGCTTCGATGATCTTTTATATGGAGACCAAGAACTGGTGTGCCTGGCATATGGTCTACAACGAAGGTAATAATTATATATATTGGCATCGATCTTGATTGATAAATGCAACATCTAGAGTGATTTTAATTGAAACGTATACATTATTCAAGTGCAGTGAGGCTGTGCACATTGCCTACCAATTGAAAACGAATCAGTTTTATCTAATTATATTAAAACGTATGAATGTATCAATAATATTAAAACGTAGGTATAGTTACGATTACATCAATGATATTAAAACGTATGGTTGCGATTATATTAATGATATGAAAATGCATGGTTGCGACGATATCACTGATATTAAAACGTATAATTACGACTGTATCACTGATATTAAAACGTATAGTTGCGATTATTTCAATTATATCAAAACGTATAGTTACGACTATATCAATGATATTAAAACGTGTAGTTACGACTACATCAATGATATCAAACGTATAGTTCCAACTATATAAATGACATCAAAACATATGGTTGCGACTATATCAATGATAAGAAACCATATAGAAGAGACTGCATCACTGATATTAAAAGCTATAGTTACGAACGTATCAATGATATTAAACGTATGGTTGCAACTACATCAATGATAATAAACCTTATAGAAGAAAAAGTATACTTAAAAGTCACTGGTATTAAAAGATATAGTTAATTAAGACCGTATCAATGATATTAAAAAATATGGTTGCGACTATATCAATGATATATCAAAACAAGTAGATGAGAATGTATTACTGACATTAAAATGTATAGTGACGACCATATCAATGACAATAAAACGTATGGTTGCGACTATATCAATGATATTAAAACTTATGGTTGCGACTATAATAATTATATTAAAAGACTGTATTAATTATGTTGAGATTATATCAATTATATTAAATTGTAACAATCATAAACACAAATCCTTAAAATGGTCTTTCGTAATGTTGCAACTTCAATTTTTAATTAATATATTATATGTATGTATTTCGCTCGCAATAAATTCTAAATCTTATTTACGTCAAAGCGAATTTTCTAGAAATATTTTAACATCGACGAAGTATTTAATTAGGATGGTTCAGGAAGTAGAATTCAATACGGTTCACGGAAATTGGCTCAAGCGTGACGATAATTGATGAAGAAGTTCGAAAAAACAAGTGGAATGTGGAGGCTTAAAACCAATACTTTTAAAAACAAATAGGTATATAAAATCGATCTATCTGTCTCTATGTACAACAGTATCATGAGTGAACAGTTAAAAGATGATGAAGTTTTCTTTGTAATTATTATCAAGAGGAGGTTCGTATGGAAAGAAAAACTGAGAAAAGTTCAAGGAACATTAGAAAAAAATCCTATATAAACTGTTATAAAATCAACATAAGGCGGAAAAGAGTTCGCCGGGTTAGCAAGTTGTACTGACATTAGACATTTATATTTTAATCAAACATAAACGAGATCTATAATTTTGCTAACTTTCTTACTCGTTTATAGTTAGGCATTAGGAATTGGAAGTGTTATCACTTTCAGTACCAAAAAATTTTCGCAAACGATTTTTCTAACTGTTCGCGTTTTTATTTCGTTAATTTATTTTACACATCTCTAAAATTATATTCTAAGATAGAAGTAGCCTAAGTACTTATTACATCAGCTGTCTGCCAGTGTAAGTCCCGTCAAAATCGGTCCAGCCGTTTCAGAGATTACCGGGTACAGACAGAGACAAAAAATCTAAAAGTACTATTTTGGTATATGTACTACCTTGTGAACATACATATGCATTTAGTAAAAAGCGGTTATTGTGATATTACAAACAGACACTCCAATTTTATTTATTTGTATAGATAAGGGACAAATCCCACCTCAACAGTGAGTACAGCTCAAGAATGAAATTTTGGTCCCATGGTGGCACAGGTGGCAAGTCCATCGCCATATAGGGCACAAATCCGATCTTAGGCAACGTTATGTTCATCAGATAAACAAAAAAAAGTCGTATGAAGTTGCCCAACATGGGAATCGAAAAGGCAATCGTTCTATTCTATTCTATTCAATTCAACGCATGTTATAATATCCCTTCCATGATTAGCAAGAGTAGTTTAAATGTTAATCGTCTAATCGACACCGAAAATTGTTATAAAAAACACAGGTACAATATCAACCCTCGGATCTCTGAAACACGTGAGAATGAAAGGGTCTCAGTCCTATTATTATTAGCATGTAGGCAGTAAATCTGATGAATAATGAACCCTCCGGTAATCACAATATACGGGTACCCTAAGATCTTTGTGATTTTTTTTTTATTAAGTTCCAACTTGCCATTTGTTGCCAGTTTTCGCTCGTTTGCTTCAAAATTTCGTACAAAGTGCACACGAACGTTTTTTGTACGAATACACAATACAAAAGACTAGTTAGTACGAATTTAACCCTCAAAACATCATGTGCATGTATGGAATATCTGTCGTAGTTCCAAAACTATAAAACCAATTGTGTCAAAGACAGATGGTGCGATCTAAATTTTAGAAAAACAAACAAAAAAAATAATCCAATCTTATATCAATTCCAAACCAAAAATTGTTTCACCTTTATTAAAAAGTATATTTTTCTGCCCGCCGAGCGAAAAGTCTTCACCCACTGGCCTAAACGAATTTGCCAATTGTTGGGTAGGAAAATAGTACTACTCACTGAAAGTAAAAAAGAAATCCCCAAAGAAGAGTTTTAAAGTAATGCCCAGAGGATAAATTATATTTTTGTAGAACACGAAGAAGATATACAAAACATATATCCAATGCGATGTGGATGGTTTGTACTCGAGGAGACATAAGTTGACATAATGACCTAAGTTATCGTCGTGGATAGAATTTCGAAATTCTACCAACTCTGCAAGGGATCTAGCGTAGAGATATGTATGTACGAAGAAAAATAGATAAATATATTTTTTTAAATCATACGAAATTGGCGGATACAATTTTAACTTAATAGTAACATCCGACAGGTAACCTCATATATACCACAAACCGTTACAGAGGACGGAGATTTGCAGCTGTGTTGCATGTGCGCTGCACCGGTACTCGTGAACAATAACAAAAAACAAACACGAGGACAAATCTGTGTAGTTCTCGTCTCGTGCGTGACTTATTCTAAAATTGTTTCAAACACAGAATTACGTCTTGGGAACGTGTAATAAAATGGCCGACATCATCTGCTGATGTGCAGCTGTAGTATACGAGTAAAATTAAAATAATATCAGGGCTTGTAGCGTGACGTATTGAAATGTTATTACGAGAACTTCAATACTGTTTCTGAGTAAATCGCGACTTTATTGTGTAGGCAATAAGGTCGTATTTTTGCATTGACATTGACATTATTTCGGCAATGATTCCGTTTTTTACGTGTTCATAAATATGGACGTATTAGTGTATAGTGTGTACGACTTACCGCTTACGTGTCTTTAGGAAGAGTAATATGAGAAGGATAGTACAGCAAGACCTCTATAATCCGAATACCTCTGTAATCCGAACTACTCCACTCCTACCCGCGTATAAGTATATCATTACTGTTATAGATGATTAGATATAATACGAATACCTCTCTAATGCGAACGTCCCCACTCCTACCCGCGTATTATATTGTAATTTTTATAGATGAATATATATTTGAAATTTCATAATAGTAGAAATTAGTTTTATTTCATAAAAACACCTTATAAATCCTCTGTACTATAATCAGAACGCTCTACGAATCCGAACGAGAAGTAAACTTTTGGAGTTCGGTTTGAAGACATGCTGCTGTATATTGTTGTTCGGTACACATAAAATTCAATTATGTGTACTGAACAATGTACATTCACTTATGGTTTAATTTTTGTTTAGAATCGATGAGATTGGTGACGATGACTAATCACTAATCTCATCGACTCTAGATTATTATAAAAAATAAAAGTCTTACAAACCAATTACAAGGATGTGTTTGAACTTTGAATGAAATATATTTTCAAGAGAGCAATATAAATCGACATTTCGTTACACAACTCAGTAGTATAGTTTTCATAAATAAATAGCCACGGCCATATATCCGAAGGGGTAAGCAGACGTACATATGCACCCACGATTAGCCGACGATATTGTGTCCCACATCATGTGACATGCAAGTAGGTCGTCGTTTTGTTTTAAACAAAAAAAACTCAGAAGAACAAGTTGCCCTATCTACAGCTGAAATCAAACACGGGACCTTGTGCCTGAAAGACGGATACCGATTACGCTCGATTATAGAGTAATATTAGAATACCTATCAAGTAACAGTTATCAGTTATCACATAAGAAGATCTATCAATGACTTTAATTATGTAAAGTCATTGATAGATCATCTTGTATATCTGTAACCGCAAACTGCCTTGATAGACTCAAGTATAATATATATTGTGATGTGTATTGTTGGGATCCTGGAGAAATCGAGGGAACTCTTCTAATTTTATAGGCACACGTGAAAGGATTTGGGTATTTTATTTATTTTTAGCAACATATTAAGCTTTTACATTCAGGATAAGGATATGGTGAAGATCTGATAAAGGATGTCGGAGGTGCAAGAGATTGAAGTCGGCTGTTGCAGTTTTTACTGCGTCTAACTTATTAGTACCTATTGTTATAGCGGCAACAGAAATATATAAATACGTTCTGTGAAAATTTCATACATCTAGCTATCACGGTTCACAAGATACGGCCTGCTGACAGACAGACAGACGGACTGTGGGGTCTTTGGGTACGGTACCTGATGACGCCAGTTCAAATTTCACCCACGTTGATTTTTTACTTTGAATCCGTACTAATATTATAAATGCGAAAGTAACTCTGTCTGTCTGTATGTTACGCTTTCACGCGTAAACCACGTAACCGATTTTGATAAAATTTTGTACAGAGATAGAGTAGACCTTGAGAAAGGACATAGACCTTTTACGCGATTAGTATTATAAGTCGGAAAAAGTGCCATTTGAAAGTTGTCTGTATTACTAAAATAATTCACGCGGACGAAGCCGCGGGCGGACAGCTAGTAATGTATAATTTTATTTAAACAATAGACAACCATTTGTATGACTACTTTTGAGTTAGCTAACGAACAATGATTAGCTAATACAAAAATAGTAAATAATTGTTAATTAGCTAAATATGACTCATTGCCTTACTAAATTTAGCTAAAATTTGCATCAGTTCATAGATAAATTTAATAGTTCAACTTATTTATCTACATTTTTTAGAGAATCGCGAAAAAATTAAATATGTTATATTAGGCCGAAGTCAATGAATCCGGGTTTCCTATAAAGTATCCTAGCTTTCCTCCACATTTATTACATTTTTCGTACCAACTACCCAGTTTCGGAGACTTGACACCGCCCTCGAATAATACACGAGCTATTTGGTCGTGGAATGTCAACCGAAGTCTGGGAATAAATTATTCAAAAAGCAGTCGCTAGTGTTTGTAAATTAAACATAATAAAAATATTGTACAAAAGTATCACATGTATAGGTTTCATTGTTGATGTTAGTTCGCCGGGCCGAAATAATATGAGTAGTAGACCAACCATGTTTAGATAATATGAATGAAATCCCAGATGGTCGTACTAATTAATACGATTAATCAAGTCCATCAAATGATTAATTAATAATTATTGAAATTGTGTCAGCCAAATTCACGTTTCTCTACCGATACCACTATAAATGTAATCTACTAGCTTTCCATCCGCGGCTTCGTCCGCTTGATTTATTTTAATGACATGGATAAATTTGAAAAAGTGTATTTTTTCTTACGTATAATACTTATTGCGTAAAAATATACCCCCATTTTAATGTAGTCGGTTAAAAAGTCGAAAAAAATATTTTTCGACTCATAATACTTATTGCATAAAAACATACCGTCTTTATATGGGTGTCGATTAAAAAGTATCAAGCTATCTTACTGTAAAATTT
>DVZL01003363.1:0-14073 GCA_018236625.1 Lasaia peninsularis
ACGCTATTGTGGCAGGAATAGGTAAGGCGGTGGTACCAATCCGGACGAGTCGTTGCAAGACTCTACCACCTAGTCAATATCACGGTGTTGGTGACAATAGACTCTGTGCTCGCATCTTACGAGCTGCCTGGGTGGAGGGCAGTTGGACTATTCTACAATGAAACCCGGACTAACACAATAACATTTTATTACAAATTAGTGATAACGTACAGTTTTTAATGATTAAACGTTTGTACAAATGTTACGTATAAATTAACCTGACGGTACTAAATGTGTTTTGTATCCTTTTTTTATTTACGTTGATTGATAGATAACTAAAAATTAGAAGTTTGGTAGTGCACAACAGAATTACACCAATGTCTAACTTCACTAAGCCCGCTGAATTTCTTTCGTCGGATCTCTTCAGTGATCCTCGTTCCGATCCGTTGGTAAATTATATAGACGCGTGACAAGAACCGCTTGTAAGGACTATGTGGAATAAAATACTTTCTATTCCATACAAAAAATAATTTAAATTAGTGAAAAGGTAAAAGTATTTTAATTATACCGAAGTAACTTGTAACAGATTAAACCGTCCGAGAACTTTTTGTCGCTGGAGTCGTTTTTGTTTACTTTATTTGTCTTTAAACTACTTCTTAATTAAAGTGTCAAGTAATTTACTTCGGAAAATGTATTTTAAAAGTGTCTCTTTGATGAGTGGTTAAAAGACACGTCTAATGCAAATAGTCACGGTCTCGAGTTTGATTTATGATAAGGACAGACGTTTGTTTTATTAACTTGAATGTATTTCTGAGACTGTTTGTTTTATTATTTCGGATTCTAATATACTTATATTTTTATTCAATGTCACTGATAATGTGATGAATGACTGATAATGTGAATGTAGAATATCATAAAAAAGACGGTCAAGTGCGAATCATACTGGCACGTGAACGGTTCCGTACTATTAAGTGCAGAAACAGTTAAAAAAAACCCGTTTATCGCATGGGAGCTCTCTTACATATTTTAATTTTATTATCGTCAGTGTAAATTTCAACTTCCTAGCTTCCTAGCTTTGGTTCATGAGATGCTACCTGGTGAGAGACAGACAGACGAGTTTTAGTTATTTACCCTTAGGGTTCATAACTATAAAAATAATCACTATTTCTTTGTAAGCGCAAAACTTCCCACGACTGCACCAAATTGGACAAATTTCTCGTTAATGTGTTCATTGTTGTCAGGAGAAGGTTTGTGTGACATAAAAATAGGTATAAAAAATATAGCAATTATAGATAAAATCTTAGTTTATTGACGGCGGTTCGAAGTCGGCGGTACGAAGTTTACAGCTACAGTAAGATAATGTGGCTACATATTTTTTTAAGGAAAGACAAAACTTTACCTTAGGTAGAATCTGAATCCAGACTAAGATATGTAAGAAAACAATGCGATTTGTTTTTTTCAATTAAAAAAAAACCAATGATAATATATATTTCATGACATTCGTGTTTCTCATTAAAAAGAAAAAAGGCTTTCAATTTGGAGAGTTATTACTTAAATTTACACTTGTAAAAATAATCCTACAACTTTACTAGTTTATAAGCGTACTAATGTACTAATGTACAGATGAATAATAAGGCTTTTTCCCTTGTGACAGTAGGCATCACGATAATCCTGAGTCTCTTATAGAACAATGCAAATTACAACTGGGACCCAGCTACTGCTTCAT
The DNA here is from genome assembly GCA_018236625.1 of Lasaia peninsularis. Classification (NCBI taxonomy): domain Eukaryota; kingdom Metazoa; phylum Arthropoda; class Insecta; order Lepidoptera; family Riodinidae; genus Lasaia; species Lasaia peninsularis. The sequence continues at coordinate 1,706 of DVZL01003363.1, forward strand.
CATAATAATACGAGTACTTATTACCTTTTTTCATTACTGAAGCCATAAACAGTGTTTTTTCTTCCCCTCATAATACGATATGTTCACAAAATTCTTCTTCGACTTTTATGACAGGTGTCGTTTAAAGAAAGGGACAGAGTATGAACTATGAAGCTAAGATATAGCTATCTGGAGATTACATTTCTAACAACATCCTCCCCGCAAACATCTCATAGGACCGGCTATCTCACTTTCAGAAGGCCGGTTTGTTTTGACCTTGTCCTGTTTAGAAAGAGTTAGCAATACTACATGTTAATACTCAATGTTTATAAATAATATCGACGTAAAAAAACGTATTTGCTGTAAGTAGCGAAAAACGCTGTTCTTATAACTTTAGGAGAAATCGTTTGTAACAAAAAAAATGCACTTATAACAATGTGCATTTTTTTCAAATATACTGTGTACAAAAAATCATCTTTCTATGACTGATAGTTTTGAAATTATGATTTTATTTCCGGTTTTATAGTCGTTTTTTTGGCTCTATTGAAAAGTTGGGATTTTGCTACTTACAGCAAATACGTTTTCTTACGTCGATATGTCTACTTCTTTGACAAAAATGATGTTTTATTTTAATCCACAGCAGAACAAAAATTATGGTATTAAGTAAAATTGAGGATACATTTAGAAATATATATTATATATAATTATTTAGTGATGGATTCTTAAGAATATATTAATTAATCCTGCTTGAAGGACCTAAAAATACGTTGGAGGTTGATTGATATGATTGATCTGATGCCTGATACTGGCCCCAGATAAATGATAGACTGATATGATAATAGGAGCTTACGCTACCCAACCAAATGTTTATTGTTCCCTGATTTATTATAAATATGTCAAAGTATATATAGTAATAAAATGCCAAGTTTGCATGCAGCACGAGGTTAATGACATTGCCTCATGTAAATAGAATATTTGTGTGTTTGATTTATGAAGTCCACAATATTAAACATCTCATAGGGCTTGCTATCTCACTCTCACAAGGCCGGATTTGACGTTGTCCAGTTCGTCACGTTATTCACGTCGTCGTTAGGAGTGTAATATCTAGATATTACGTTTAGCTTCATGCAATATTAAACATTTGTTCCATTCTTAGAGTGCAAGTAAACACATAAGGTCATAAGGCCCAAAATATGTAACAGTCCGACCACAGACAGTGACGCACCTACAACATTCATGGTGTCTATAGGCTCTTGTCTCTTACCATCCGGAGACTCGTATGCTCAGGTGCTTGTTCTAATTTATATTGCACTAGCTTTCCGCTGCCGGCTTTCCCTGCGGTTATTATTTTGATAACACAGATAATTTTCAATGGTTTAGACATTTTTCCCACTTATAATATTTATTGCATAAAAACATACACTCTTTTCTATGTGGTCGATTAAAAGTAGATAATAACGTAATATTATTAAATTTCAAGGTCAGCTCTATCTCTTTACTGAATTTCCTCAAGATTGGTACAGTGGTTTAGGCGTGAAAGCGTAACAGACAGATAGTTTCGTATTCATAATATTAGAAGGGATTGTACACAACAACGCATTTAGTCACCAAAATTTATCAGGGTTATTATTTAGCTGGTAACAGAATAGTTAACCTTAGTTCAAAGAAGCCTTGAACTAACATTGGGAAAATAAGCAAGGAAAATTTGTTTAAATTCTAATACTATATTTTTCAAAGTGAGATATGGACCTTCTACCTGTCTTCCATATTGAATTACGTCCCGTTTTCCGCGCTGCTTTTCTCTCTCTGTAGATTTGACTTACAAGATATCTCTTGTTGCAAACGAACGCGAATACCTCAAAAAATTGCATAGAGTTGGACCAAAAGTAGGCTTTTAGCGGGTTGCAAAGGAATTTTTTTGAGCAAAATAAAATTACTCACATAAATATATCTTCAAGCCAGTTCCTTTGGAGGTAGGCAGAGAGTATCGAGTGCCAAGTGTCTGTATTCAGTTAGAATTAAATTAGTGACAAGCTAAGTATGTGTATTTATCCGTATTGAAAAATAAGGTTACGCAAAGCATCTATATTTGTGCTAAAATTCATGAAAATTAGCGCAAACGATTTGACAATGCTAGTTGTTGTTACTCGACTAACGAGAACTTTCTTGATTAGATACTTAGAGGCTTCTTTGACCAAATGAAAATGTGTAAACAGCATATGAGATTTTGATACTTCTTTTTTTTCAATCAATTGACAATGCTTTTTATGACTTGATTTTTTCGTGGTAACACATTGTAATATCGGGATGGTAAGAATATTATTATCTTAAATTTATTAAATACTCGTCTACATTTCTATTTAATTATTACCTATTTTATTTAATTTATACATATTTCTATCATTGTTATTGTTACTTCTCGTAATTAGTATAGAGAGATTTTGATTCGTTGGATTTGTCTCCGTCCTGAATAGCAGAATACATCTTAAAAATAATGAAAACTCGATGAATAAATAATTACATATGAAAATTGAATTATTTTCAATAAATGATTAGTACCTGTCAAACATTTGCCTTACATCTTGTCAAATACTGTAAGTAATGATTGACATTTATGCATCATGTGTAATTTTTTTAAATTAATTAAAAAGGTTGAAAAGTGCATTAAGCAGATACATAGAAGTTCCTCAAATATTTATGCGTCCGTACAGAAGTTATGACAAATGTTTAACTTGCTTGCTTAAATAGCATGCGTTTACAAATTTATTTCGTGTAAATAAAGGTTCAATTTCCGAAAACAATTTTATTCTATTGGGTAACTATGTTTTTAAAATTTTTATTCTGTTTCTGTATGTATTAAGTTTCTGTATTCATCATAATAAAATAATTTTATATATCTATCCATATTGACATTTATTTTGTATCATTGTATTATGTCCATCAAAGCCTAAATTAGTTCAGCTAAAAGGTGACTGCTAGGCGGTACGAAGTCAAGATATATTTAAAATAATCTAACCTCAAGGTAAATATAGGAAAATTTTAATATATATTCAAACTCGAAAATACAGACATCAAATTAATGCCTGAATCAAACCCGAACCCTGTGATTACGAGGCATGTACACTAATCCCTCGACTATTCAGGTGATGGAAGTAAAAAATTAAGTTTATTAAAAATATTTATTAAAAACCTTTCATATATAATACATAATATAGTAATATATTAGTTTTAATCGCCATAAGCTTATGACTTAGGAAACATTCCTGAGATGGTAGTAAAATTGCTAGAAAATATGCAAGAGACGTAAAGCTCGAGAAAATAAGATCTTTTGAAGTTCACACGTAATATAGAGTCTTTGTTGTAAAATTTATTCATGGTATTCACAGTGTATAAAATAGTAAATTGTGAAATTTGTATATTATAATAGGTAATATTATATAAATCCCTATTAATATTATAAATACGAAATTTACTCTACCAGTATGTCTGTTACGCTATCACGCCTATTCCACTGAAGCGTTTTTGATGAAATTTAGTGCAGAAATAGAGTTGACCTTGAAAAAAAACAGAAGAACTTTTAACCGACTATATCAAAATACGGTTTTTACGCAATAAGTATTATAAGTCGAAAAAATGTCTGCTACTTGAAAGTTATCTGTGTATTAAAACAAACCACGCGACCGAAGCCGCGGGTGGAAAGCTAGTTATTGATGTAATTATAAAAATAAATAAAATTGGAGTTTCTGTATGTAATATTAAAATAACCGCTTTTTCTAAGTGCATATTCAGGGTGACTGGTAAGTCGATTGACATATTGAAAGAGCGTGTCCAGTATCTGATCCTGATTCCAAAAATATATATTGTATGACCTTTAATTTCATGGTGACCTTAAATTCCTTAAACTTTGTTTGCGCATATCTACGAAAGATTTGTAAATTTTGAAAGATTTGTCAGATACTGGACACGCTTTTTCAATATGTCACTTGACCTACCATTCACCCTGTATATTTACGAGGTATATATACCAAAACAACATTTTGTTAGAAGTTTTGTCTGTCTGTCTGTTTATATCCGCTAATTTTTGAAACGACTGGACCGATTTTGACGGGACTTTCACTGGAAGACATTTTTATTTATTTATTTTTTAAATAAAATAATTAAATAAAAACGCGGGCACAGTTAGTTAAATATAAAAAGTTAGTCGCCTCTGTGGTAGAGCGTAGTTAGCGTCCGACTTTGACACACGAGGATTCGGATCCCTATTTTATGAGTATTTTTCAGTTTACCTGAAAAAATAACGTGGCCTGACGTTGTATTTGTTCCTTAAATGGCGAGAGACTGTGACCAGTCACATCGTGGGAACTAATACCGACGGTCGTCTAATTGTGGGTTCAAATTTTGCTCAGCATTGCACTTAGGGGAAGTGGGCGTGACGATATATATTTTTTTAATGTCAAAAAATTTTGCAGTCATACAGTAGAATATAAGAATAATCTATTTAGTTCACCAAATTTTAATTCTTTAGAAACTATAAGATCTCTGCTTCCTAAGTTAGGTAAATACAAGGATAAGCAGCAGCAGGGACATTTGCACAATTTTGCAGATCTGTGTACATGTGAGTTCTGCGTAAGTAAAAAAGTATAAATAGTTTTCTAACGGACAGTATATTTACTTTACTGCACAAAACGTTTGTTGGATAAAAATAGGGACGAGAGAACATAACCTTTAAAACACATTAACATAAGTGAGTTGATTAAATAAAATATTTTTGTGACAACGCAAATACATTCTGCAAATATTTTCGTTCATTTCATTTCATTCTATACATCTAGTTTATTTTTTATGTATATTTTATTTTTATAAGGCTCTTCGCCCGTTAATGGAAAAATCTAGACATTTAAATCATTGGATTATTCTACTACCAAAATTAGTTCAATAATCACTATTATGAATGCGGTTTGCCAACGTTACTCCACCACTTGCGGAGCGCGTGCATTTCGACAGCATTTATGCAATCTCCATGCTGCTTCTGACATACCCAACGTTTCATAAAGTAACTTTGGGATAAGCATTGAGTTATTGAAAACAAAAAAACAAACACATAACTTCGTTTAGGATATCTTTATTTTATCAAAACTTACAATAAATAAATATGTATTTTAATTACATTATTTATTATGTTTGTAAAACATTCACCAATATTCGAATCATGGCTCTTAATAAAACGTCCACGATGCGTCGTGATAATCACAGAGACCACAGAGTGACAATCGCGCTGTGGCTGTGATGTTTGACAACCGCAACGCTAATTTTTCGCTCAAAGCGTTTACGGCTTTTGCAGCCTTATTAATGACATAAAAAAATCCTTGAATAAATTATACTAATTGATCTAACCTCCCAGTAAGCAAATTATATGCTTACGTTATTGTAGTCAATGATACTAATACATAGAAATACTTAAAAAGATAACCAAATAAGTTAAACAAATTCACTGACCCGGAAACATAGACGTCTACGTTCATAGCACAAATCGGGGATCGAACCTGAGCATTGCGGTTGGTCAGTTAACGTCGCTGCGTCCGCTATCCCCAACGACCAACGAGGCAGGTAAGGTGAAATGTTAATTTAACTCGTATATCTAAAAGGAAAAAGTGATTGACACATATCAAACTCATTGGGCCAGAAACCTAGATTTTCTTAAATTTCTTATGACGTAGGCTTCCACTAAATAAGGTTGAAAATCCAACCCCCAACGGGACAAAAGTTTGTATTAACAAAATAACTGCTAAACCATTTCATTACCCGTGTTGGTTCGGGTCATCTGTATTGATGTTATATATAATGTAGATGTTATATATAGTCCATTTGTTTTCCTACCAAGCACCTCGTTAGACGCAAGCTTAGGTTAATAAGGTCATAGCCAACAAGACCACTGGTGGTAGAGTACTGTGAAGTAGCTCGCCCGGGTGGGCCCACACAGAAAAAAATGGCTGGCAGGAATAGATAAGGCCTGCACTACCGTACTGCCATATCTATTCCTGCCACCATAATGAAATTGTCGAATACCGGTAGCTGATAGACTACCCTGGTGACAGACAGACTATAAACTTAGTAATTCGCTACCTTTATGCTCTTTACTTACGAAATCCTAACAATGAACGATTCCGACTTCAAACCATAATTGATTTGAAGAGATTGAGATGAAACCTTTTTATTTGAAACCTAATTAAATTCAACGATCAAAGAAATCTATTCGTTTGACAAAAGTAAATTTGCAATTTAAAATAGTTATTGAATAAGATTCAACTGACTGGAGGACTAGACTTACAAACTTTGGATTCATTAGACGAGTCTCAATCGTCTGTTTTAAGTGTGGGGCAGGGATTCCCAAACTTTAACATAACGGAACACCTACTGAATAACTTTTATGTTATGGCTCCCCGTGTTGGTCCGGGTTCTCTGTGTAGAATAGACCAACTGCCTTCCTGCCAGGCAGCTGGCAAGAGGGGAGCATAGGTTAACTGGGTCATTTAAAACATTACCACAGGTAGTAGTGCTGTGCAGCTACTTGTCCGGGTAAAGATCCACCGCCTTACGTATTTCTGCCGCCATTATGACATTGTCGTGTTCCGTGTAAAGTAGCCGATAGACTTACATATAAGGGCTAACAGCTCGACCACATGACGTAATCATCAGGAGACCCGTGTGCCTGTTCGCTATCTCATTCCATTAAAAAAAATTAAGCTCTGACTATGTTTAACCGACGATCTATGTTACGAGGTGACAAGATGTCTCCACCATCAGTGACCCAGTTAACATATGGTCGCCTCTTAGGAGCTGCCTGGTAGGAAAGCAGATGGTTTATTCCACAGAGAGGGCCAGGACCAACATGGGGATACATTCAGTATTTAACAGAAATATGTTACAATAATTAATAATTTCCCATTACTCTAATGATTTTCTACGGAACCTTAAAATCCAGAAATTTGCTAGTTTAACGGTGAAAAAATGTAATTTGATATACCTACATACCTGTATTTATATACATATATTTATAGTACCTACAGATAAGTAAATAGATTTACCAAGGGTAACAATACCCGTCGCTTATAGACAATGATGTCAAAGGCTGTTTTTACGAAACCCTTAAAAACTATAATAATTGCTATGTAAGGAAGACTGCATTTTCAAATTCAACTTTTCCGACCAACTAGTACAGTTTGTTAAGTATGAAACTGCAACTGGACTGAATTAAAAGTTCTAGAAAGATCCTTTGAACTTTTAATCGTAGGAGCGTAACTAATTGGGTTCATTGAAAGGAATGTTCTAGAAAGTTTTTACTGAGTTTCAATATTAATGTAAAATGCGAGGAACTACATAACCACAATCTTCAAAAAAAAACCGGCCAAGTGCGAGTCCGACTCGCACGATGGTTTCTCTACCATAACTATATTATAGTACTATATAACTAACTAGCTGTTCCGGCGAACTTCTTACCGCCTCATTTAAGGGGTATGAGAAACAGATGTTAACCGATTCTTTGACCTACCCAACATGGACACAAAATTTCATGAGAACAGACGGAACAAAACGGGAAAAAATATCCTATGTCCGTCTCCTAGTTCTAAGCTAAGCTAAGTTCAGTTTTTCTCGAGTTATAAATAGTGTAACTATCACAACTTTCTATACATATTAACTGCGATCTAAATATGCATATCGACAACCAATAGATATCGCTAGTCAGTGTCCGTGGTAAATGATCCATGGTTTAGCAAAAAATATACATTTGTTGTATGGGAACCCCTTAAATGTTTACTTTATTCTGTATTTTAGTATTTGTTGTTATATTATAGCGGCAACAGAAAAACATCATCTGAGAACATTTTCACTATTTAGCTATCGCGGTTTATGAGATACAGCGTGGTGGCAGACACACAGACGAATATATTATCCACGAAGGAGTAGGCAGAGGTGTGCTAGTATATCCACGACTCAAAAGTACAGTAGATATACTAGAACACCCACGATTAGCCAAGGTACTAGCACCCTGATGTGATAAGTGGCAAGCCTATCGTCACTTCGGGCACCAGTCTCGGGCAATGTAATGCTTACTCAGAAAAATCTGTACAACATTTAAGAAAAGTTGCCCGACCTGGAAATTGAACCCGGCACCCAACGCGGCTACCGGTCTTAACAGGCGATAGCCGTATCGTTACACCACAGAGACGATTATTTTAGGGTATGGTATCCTAAATATTAAATCTTTTATTATAGATAATGGATCTTTTAACCCTTTGGGCGCGAATCCGACTCACACTTAGCCAAATTTTAGGTTTAGGCATCCTTTCGCGAAAACCTTGAAGTATATGAGAAGTTACTTAGGAAGTTAACCAAGCCAGAGTTAATCAATAGTCCTAATGACGCACTCAACCACGAATGAGAACATTACAGCTCAAATAGTTTGGAAAAAAGGAGAATATAACAATGGCTAAGGTCGTGTTCACAAAGAAAATTTTTGTACTACACTACACGACGCCTGCGGTTTGTTCATTGGTTTTTTGTATGATAAGACAGCAAATAAACTTATGAAGAAGAGTCACGTTAAGAGCCTCGGGCGTTTAGTGATTAGGACTTTAGATACCCATTCCAGAAGCCCAAGTTCAAACTCATCCGTGTAACAGTGAATTTTTTTAACTTAGATACAATTTTTGAGTGTCCAGCTTTTGTCCAAACTTATTTGTTTGGTGTTCAATTAAGTTTAAAGAAATAATAAAATCGTCACGCTGTTATTATTATTTATTTAAACGTCTACCTGGGAATCCTGGGACTTCGAGCGTCAAAGTGACACCAACTAGCTTCGACGACAGAGTCGAAGCTTAAATAAATAAAATACTATATAAAATTATCAATAAAAATACCACAGGTTGTAAAAGCCCATAGTCTTCATTATATATCAGCTTTTTTTTATTTTTTTCTTTAAAAGAAAATAACTTGGGAGAAGAAAATAATAAAAGCGAGGTTATCAAATGTCATCTATTTTTAAATTATTTGTTTGACTTTTGTCGCTTGCTCGAGTTATTTCTTATCTTTTATTTTATTTTTCTTTATCTTTATCGAACAAAAATATTTTTAAAGGTAAAGATAATGTTTTGTGTTTGAATACTATACTCATAAAATATTTTTAAATTATTATTTTGTTGTAAGATATGGAGCTAGTGGTTGTTATAGAGATGTGTTTTTATATTTTTATCTGCGATTACGATTATACATGCTTAAACATTTTTCGAGATATATTAAAAATTAACTGTGCCCGCGACTTTGTCTGCGTTTCTGCTGACGTAATAAGGAATAGCTACTCCTTATTACATCAGCCGTAGGTATAGCAGTGAAAGTTCCGTCAAAATCGGTCCAGACGTGTCAGAGATTAGCGGATAAAGACAGCTGACAAAAATTCTAAAAAATATTATTTTGGCATATTATGTACATTGTAAACGTACATAATATGCATTTAGTAAGAAGCGGTTAATTTAATATAACATACAGATACTACAATTTAATTTATTTGTATAGATAAATAAATAACGTCACAACTATATCCCCGAAAGGGTAAGCACAGAGGCAAGTAACAAGTTGGCACATATGCACCCACGATTAGCCAAAGATTAAGATTAATTATATAGATAAAGATTTAGATTAGCTCATAATGTAACAGATGGCAAGTCCGTCACCATATCCGACACAAATCCGGGTTTTCCTCAGGATGTTTTCCTTCACCATAAGAGCACTCAGAAAATGTACTTAAGTTATAAAAATTCATTGGTAAATGGCAGGGTTCGAACCTGGACTACTGAAATGGAAGTCTGAATTGCGTACCACTAGGCTTCTTGCTCTTTTTCGTATTAGTATTTCATTGACTGATTGTCTGCCGAGACAAAGCTGAGGGCGAAACTGATGCAACAAAAAAGATTGAATAAATAAATAAAAAAATATTTTCGGATGTAAGCTCCATGTAAACGCGCCTTATGACTAAAATCTCGAGATTGTCTTTGGGACCTCCAAATGAAATACATTTGTTACCATCAGTTGGATACCTTTCGTACAAATTCCTGCGAGATTACCAACAATTTCATTTGCTTAGATTCTTTTAATGGATTTCGGGTTTTGTATAATTCGATCGTGAATAATTACGGAGGAGATTTGCTTAATTTCAATATAATATTTAAAAATAAAATAAATAAATACAGTCACGCTCACATCCCTGAAAGGGGTAGGCAGTGGTGTGAAAAGAATGAAAGGTGAAATATTGACCAAAAGGATATAACAGATATAAAATTGAAATTTTGTATTTACTAGAGTTTTGTTGCTAAGATATATTTATTAATAACAGTGGTTGCCTGTTTACGGTAGCCCTATCTCTTATATATTATAGGTTATTGAAAACAGCCACTTATAGTCTTATAATTGTATAAAAACCTCCTATAATATTATTAGAATATGAAGCTAAATTTCGCCACCATTTACGAAGTCAGAATAGCTCGGTCGGGAAATCGGGTGCCTTAAAACGCCCTAAAACTCGGGTTCAAATCTCGGTCTGATTGTTTTTTTTATTTTTTCTCAATTTAATATTATAAGAAAATATTATTCTAAAAAATAGCACCGAGTAAAGCTCGGTCACCCAGGTACTAAATATAATAACTCACATTGTAAGGTTTTTGGTACTATTATCGTGTCTTCTGTTTGGAACAGTAGCCGGTAAACTTAATTATATAAAAAGCGTGCCACATAGCAACGGGTTAGTAACATTATTTTCTTAGGAATATTCAGCTTGAAATTATAAGATTAATTGGATTACTTTAATGTTTTATTTCATACTAGCTGTATACGCGACTTCGTTCGCGTTTATTATTTTATTTTATAAATTTCTAAAATAAAAGCAGCCTAAGCTGTAAATTAGCTGTCTGGCAGTGAAAGTCCCGTCAAAATCGGTTCAGCCGTTCAGAGATTAGTGGGTACAGTCGGACAGAGACAAAATCCTAAAAAATACTGTTTTGGTATATGTACCTTGTAAACATACTTATGCATTGAGTAAAAAGCTGTTATTTTAATATTACATACAGACACTCCAATTTTATTTATTTGTATAGATTTAAGTAATAATGATTTACGAAGCCAACGTTGAATCATTAAGCCCAAATTCCCGGTGAGATTGAAATATTTTTGGGGAAAAGGAAATACCTTTCGCAAAGATTAAACAATGTAATTGGCAAACAGTCGTTTCGTATCTTGGGCCCCAGCGCCAACATTGGCTTAACGAGATCCCAGTTGCATTCTAGCTAAATGACAAAATTTCATCCTACACAGAATAGGTACCAATACATAATATTTTAAATCTGTTGACACAAAAACTGGATTTATTTCTCTCTAATTGGTTTCAATTCTGTTGACTACTAAATCTAGATTTATTTATTTATTTATATTACATTCATTACTTTTGTTGTTTTTTAGGGTCCTGTACTGTCCATCCGTTCGTCGGTCTGTCTCTCTGTCTGTCATCATCTCATGAACCGCGTTAGACACTTGAGATTTTCACAGACGATGATATTTTTGATGCCGCTAGAATGACAAACTAAAAATATGTAACCATTTATTATAATTATGCTAAGTTTGTGTGTATGTATGGATGTTTGTTACTCTGTCACGAAAAAAATACTGAATGGATTGAGATGGAACTTTACAGTAATGTAGCTTAAACATGAGAATAACACATAGGCTATTTTAACTGACTATTTTAAAAAGAGAGTATGACTATTTTAATATTACGCAATAAGTGTTATAAGTTAGAAAAAATTCTGCTCTTTGATTATTCACGCGGGCGAAGCCGCGGGTTGAAGGCTTGTATACAATAATTGTAACCATCTATGTTTGGTTCCTATAATACATTTATAACAATTCGTAGTTTGCAGTTTAATAACGAGGCGTTAGTTATAGTTTCTAGACTTAACCGAATGTGACAAGCGACCCTATTTATATCTTACCCAAAGATGTAAAAAATACTGTCCGTTAGTAAAACCATTTGTTTCTTGAGCGAGTACGGTGAGCGAATATAAAACCAGGTGATATTTTCAATGTAGTTTTTTAGGATTCCTTATCCAAAGGGTACAAATCTAGAACGACAAGAATTAAGACTCCGATCTCCGTCAGTCTGTCTATCTTTCTATCACCCCGGTGATATGGCAAAAAATGGCAGACGACGAAAGTTTTTCTGTCGCATCTGTAACAATATATACTAAAAACATATTAAAATAAATATATAAAAAGTGCTCCTTTACAACAAAACACATTTTTGCCGTTTTGAGACGGAACCCTTCGTGCACGAGTCCGACTCGCAC
>DVZL01003364.1:0-14072 GCA_018236625.1 Lasaia peninsularis
TACTAAATTTCGTTTTTTTTTTAAATACAAATAACAATAAGCAATCACTGCACATTACAAACAGTCCCCTCATTATGAGAGCGTTTATGTGTACCTTCATATTGTTTAAAATTCGGCCCTGGCTCGTCAAATAAGCTTCATTAGACATTTTAAAAATGGAATTTCATTTTTGGCTACAATACAATTTCATCTTATTTTTTTAAATTAATAAAGAAAAAGGATAGAATCAGAAAACCGTAACCGAATTCATTTTGTAGATGTGTAAATAAATGCTTTAGATGTAAAAACTAAATTTAAACCGTTTTTGGGTAAACTGTTTACCCAAAAACGGTTGAAATTTAGTTTTTTTTTAACATCTCAAATAGAGGATTAGTTTTATAAACAAACCCGTCATTGTGAAAGTTTTTATTCGTACATTCATATTGTTTAAATTTCGCCCTTACTTTTTTCAAATTAATAAAGAAAAAAAATCAGAAAACCGTAGTCATTGTTCGTTACATTATAATTCAACCACCGTTTCACCGATTATCGTAATTTTTTAAATTTGTTAAAAGTTTCTCCGTGCCGAATACAAGATTCAAAGTAAGACAAGTTGTCTCTTGAAAAACTGTGTTAATATTAAAATGCTTATTAATATATACATACGAAAGTAAATCTGTCTGTTTTGATAAAATTTGGTACATTGATACAGTTGACTTTGAAGAAGAACATAGACTAATTTTAAAGTGACTACATAAAAAAGACAGTATGTTTTACGCAATAATTGTTATAGGTTGAAAAATTTCTGCCCTTTGAAAGTTATCTGTGCTATTAAATAATTCACGCGGGCGGAATTGCGGGAGATAACTTTTGATATTTTTTTTATTTAAAAATATAAGTACAAAAATATAAGATATATAATTATAACGTTCATAGTACAGTTACTTAACGTTAATATGCAAAACAGTTTACTACATAAGGGCTCCAAACCAGGGTCCCCGTGTTGGTCTATATGAGATGGTATGGTTGAATAGATCCATCTACCTCGCTATCAGGCAGCTCGTATGAGGCGAGCGTAGGTTTACTTGGTCACTATTTACTTGACCATTGGCGGTTGAGGTCCATTTCCTTTCCATTCTGACCGCCATAATGACATTTTCAAGTTTCGGTCTAGTGACACACCTAAAACATTTATTAGATACCATAGATATTTTAAATCTGATCATAGATATTTCAGAATATACCTGGAATCTCTTTTGTCGTATCCCATAAGAAAGAGAACATTGAGAAGTTACGATTCGTACTAAAAACATTAAAAACAAAAGTTTCTTGTACCTATATATGAATAGGTACTGGGTATCAAAGACTTAAAATGCTCAAATAAAGTCCCCTTCACTCTGAACCCACTTCCAAAAGTTAGTTCGTAATAATTGATTTTCAATTGAGTTTGTGCTCCCCAGTCGACCAACAAACCTATTTAGCCTACAGTTTACGAGTTATTATGAGCCGGCATATACATTCATTAAGTAACAATTAAAACAAAACTATGTAACCTTAAATAATCGGTGATTCTGGGAAAGGAACAATTTGTGTCTGTTTCAGAACAAATTGTACATTTAGATCTCTACTAATGAGAGCGTGGGGAAGATGGATGAAAAGAGAGAAAGAGGGGGACACGATCTCTAAGGACTATATTTTATGTTTAATTGACGCTTGTCTGTCACCTAAGCAGTCATATATTTTGGGGTTTTTGTGAAGATTTTTTGATTTTTTTTAATGATCTAGTTGATTAAAACCATGACATCATTGCGTTGGTCCGGGTTCCGTTATAGAATAGGCCACTGCCTTCCACCCAGGCAGTTCGTAAGAGGCGAGCATAGGGTCTATTGTCACCAACGTCGTGACATCAACTAGGTAGTAGAGTCTAGCCGACGACTCGCCCGGATTGGTACCACCCTTACCTATTCCTGCCACAATAGCGTTAGTGCTCGTCATTTTCGTATTCTGGTTTAGAGGGTAGGGTACTCGGTACACTTACTCACGCAAGAAGCTTGCCATCTCAGCCTCAGGTTGGCAACGCACCATTTCCACCGCGACGTGTATTTCTTGTATGCGTCTGTTGGACAGAAATTGGACTTTATATTGGAAAAAACGTATACATTCATATCTTTGAACCCAGAATTAATCGTCAATGTGGGTCAATCGTCAAAACAGTTAAAAGGCCAACGTTGTTTTTCAGATAAACTGAAAAAACTCATAGAACAAGTTGCCCTACCGGGAATCAAACCTGATACCTCGTCTGTCAAACTCAAAAAATTTCTCTTAACACTTGCACATAAGAACAAACATCCCGACCACAGCGACACATTTACAACATCTATAGGTATGGGCTATACGCCTCGGTTGTCTTTTACCATCAGGTCGGTCGAGATGTCTTGGGCTTATTCGCTCTCTTTTCCCACGAAAAACTCAAGTATTGTTTCTCGCTACACCTTGTACGCGTGCCAGAGTACCTAACATGGCGTCGGGATATGACCGGTCCCATAAAAGGGAATTAAGGTTACTGAACTATTACCCTTAATTAGTGTAGCCTTGACTTGATGGCAATGTTCTACAGTGCAGTCCTTTCGGGTTATAATAACACATGTAGGTAATGCTGCTGCTGCTACAGCACCATCGCTGTGTTTATTATCTTTCGTGATGAAGAGAAGCCGGCGGGCTAGTACACAAGTGTAGCCTAAGATCCGTGCACTAAGCATAATATCAAAATTTTTGTGAACTATGATTTTAAATGCTGAGAGAAAAAAATTATGACGCAGCCAATGAACTTCCCGGCAATATAAAAAATCTACCTTTAAATAAATATAAAAAATGTGTATAATCTAAATTATATAAAAATGCTTTTATATTATTGCAGAATATTATGTAGATGATAAAAATATTTGGGATTGATTGCTCCTCTTTCAATCTTTTATTGTTGTAGGATGTAAAATTTATTTAGAAAATAAAAAAAATAAGCCTTCCGAGTTTCTTTCGACGGATCTTCTCAGTGAGTGTGCATTCCGATCCGGTGGTAAATTTTAGTATTGTATAGACGCGTCACAAGAATCGCTTGTAAGGTCTATATGAATAAAATATATTCTATTCTATTATTTAAATTAAACGGGTCAAAACGCGTATATAACTTACTTGTTTCATATATCTCGACGTTTCGATCCTGTTGCAAGGATCGTGGTCACGAGAGTTCTCTCGTGCCAACGATCCTTGCAACATATAGTTATATAACTAATATTATATAAATATTAGTTATGGAACGCGTTAGTTTAAAAACTAGTATGACCTCTGTTAGCTTGAGTCTTCGTTGAAGTGTTACAAAAAGGTAAAGAATACATCAATATTTTAAAGAAGAGTTAAGATTTTAAGTTTATTTCACATCGACATTCTATATATTTTTTCTTAAATTCATATAAAATTAAATTGTAAAGTTTTACACATACTATTTTCATTTTTATATCAAATTAATCAGAAAATCGCAAATTTATTAGTTACTTGGAACTTTTGAACTTTAAAGGAAAAAGAATATTTGTACAGTTATTGCATTGCAAAAAGTTTTCCTGTAAACTCTGTACCGACTTTACAGTATGATACTAGTATTATACTTAATACAAAAAAGTGTTTGTTTGTCCTTCTTTCACGTTGCAATTAAACGATGTTATAATATAATTTATGAGATTGAAGGCTGGAGAGTGACGTAAAAGTAAAATTTAGTTATCTATAAAAAGCAGTAAAAACTGACCACTATCAGCTTTAAAAATGTATCATCATATATTTAAGTTTGTGCAAAAAAAGCAGAATAAATACATGCATCGCGAAACGTGTTTCAGGTATAAGCTAAGTTAAAATCTAACAGAGATTTACAAACATTTGCGACGCGATCAAATAACATTCATGTCTCGCGGCCACCGTCAGCGGCCATAGGTACTCGTGTGTCTGCTAAAATATATAATACTAGCTGTTGCCCGCGGCTTTGCCCGCGTGTAACTAACGGCTATACATAATATATATATCTTTACACCAGGTCCCTTTGGGGATTAGGCAGCTCTACCAAGTATTAAGTACCAAGTGTCACAATTCCTACAGACTTACCTAGTTTCCTCTACGTTTATTAATCTCTACATACAAACACGCCGGTTTCGGAGACTTTTGACACCACCCTCGGATCGTTTTGGTCGTCGAATGTCAAGTGTAATACCCCCGGGTACCTACATTCATTTATTTTATTTATTTATTGTATATCTGTTTTGTCGATCGTTCATTTTTTCTACATGAGCAAACCATTGGAGTATTATACCCTTTGTCATTTTTACACCGACACTTTCTCCCAATCCCACTCTTTCTCTGATCAAACTATTACGAATGTGGTCCGCGAGCGTTACTCCACAAACATTGTAGAGCGCACGCGTTTTGACCGCATTTGTTCTTCTTTCATGTTGTTTCTGACATACCCAACTCTCACCTCCAGATGATAACATTAGTATAAGCACTTAGAGGCACAAAGAGAGTCGAGCTCTATAACTCAGCACAACTAACACACAAACTACATCTAGGCGCTTGCAAAAGATTGAAGTTCGGTTAATTAAAACGGATATCGATGTATTGGATCGGTATAGAATAATACCAACTTTAATAACCCAGTACAACTGCAGAAACCTCACTTCAACTTGATTAACATGTCATTTAGGCATTTTTTAAATTTTAATTCATATCTCAAGATGTACTGAATCAATCGCCATAAAATTTATACCGGACCACCTCTGAAGTATGACCTCTTATCTATACTATTTCAATTCTATACATTGAACATATTTAAAAAAATAGACGGAGGCGACTAAAAATGGACAAAAAACACTGTTTTCAAACCAAAGAATTCATTAAGATTAATTTAACAACAATTGTTGATCGAGATACGACAAATCTATTAAAATTCGGCCAAGTGCGAGTCGGATAGACGAAAGAACAACGGAGTCTTAGAAATTGGGTACCGTTTTTTTCTTCGGATAAAGCACCTAAAATAAACGGATAATCAAAGTATTATATTACAGTTGTCGTGTATCAAGATGGTATTATCCTGAAGGTAAAAGGTACTATTTGGACATTCCACTCCTAACAAAGACCTATCTCCAATATTCAACATCTATCTCTCGTATTCTCATAGCGCCGGCCATCTGACTCTCACAAAGCTAAATCTTTTGACTTTGTCAATTCCATAAAACTTGGAGAAAAAAGGTTGGCCGGTGTAGAATCAATAATACGTAATGGGCAATCTTTGTTAGGTATGGAATTACCAGATTACAATTCTACATACTCGATAAGATGAAGATAAAGGGTCTTCATGGGTATGATAGTGCTAACTACCGTAAAGCGACATCTATTGAACTGAATCTGAAAGTGTTTTCTAAGAAATAAATAGTTTTTTTTTTAATTTTGTTCTCCAATAAAGGAAAAAACAAAATATATGAAAAAAAGTGCTTATAACCGAATCTACGCCTCTTTTTATCGTTGGATTTAGCCAATTTTTATTTAGCCTTCTAAACTTCGAAACTAAATTTTTCAAAATAACCGATTATTTATTTTTTGCACCGTTGGAAAAAGGTACCTATTTATTAGGTTTTTGAATGGTATGGTATAAATACAATCGAATTACAATTAATAATAGGCCTAAATCTCACCAAAATCCTTCCAAAAATATTTAAGCTAATAAATCTCCCTGACTGCAAAGTCGGGCAAAATATTTTTTTGGTATAAATAGGTGAATCACACCAAATTTTAACAAAATCCGTTACATTAAGCAGACATTATAATCCCACATTATAAGGGGACGAAATTGACAAAAAATTTTACATTTGCGCAGTCGGATAAAATTTATCCCACATGTTGATCGTTATTACAAACACAATCCTACGAAACTTAGATCTTTCTCTTTTAAGGTGCCTGTGCATTTCAGAGTTGAAGTTATGCTAGAAGGTCTATTAATACTGAGAGTTGTTAAGGTTATTACTAAACTATGAATTTTACAACTTGTAAAAAATGACAGGTTATTCAAAAAACTATGTTCTACAAAATAAAAATAGAAAAAATGCAATCTGACTGTTCATGAATTGTGGCCAATTTTAGATTTCAGATTTATCCGCTCTCCCACGGAAACCCCTTAAGTTAACGGGATAAAAAGTAGCCTACATGTTACTCGGTAGTACAAAGTATAAGCCCACTAAGTTTCATTTAAATACGCCCAGCGGATTTTGCGTTATTGCGTAACAAATTAACATACGGACAGACAGACAGACAAGAATTCTAAAAATGCAAAAAATGTGTTCTACTGCTTGTTTTTAGTCGCCTGGACCTATAATTTTTTACATATCTTTAATGTACAGATTTCACTTTTCTACAGTTTTATTATATGTATAGATAGATAGATAATGCTTAAGACTGTATCTGTTTCCAAAATATCACAATGAATTTACTTGTTACATAATATTATCTACCACAAAAATTAAAAGTTCGATAGTTACTTGGTTGACTAGTAGATATTCTTAAGGGTTTCCTAGTTACGTCTCCTACAAATAGCTCAGTAGTATCATCTTACAAAGGCATTTCAAATGATAGAATAGAATAGACTAGGTTTTTATTTAAAACTAGCTGACCCGGTGAACTTCGTTTCACTGAATACATGAACATCAATCAAACGTTTGACAGGTAAAAAACAGTTTGGGAAAATTAAATTGTCGTTTTTAGTATTTTCCTTGCAATTTTGTTATATTTTCTCATCATTTAAACCTTCCCTGGACTTCCAAGAACATTTCAAGATCAAATTAGCCAAATCGGTAAGCCGTTCTCGAGTTTTAGCGAGACTGACGAAGGGAAATTAATTTTTATTCAAATATTATTATTAATGCCAAAAAATGCATACATATATTAGAATCTTTGATATTTGAATATATGTTTCCGCATTTTTTATTTGCGTAGAGTGGTATATTCGAAATTAAACTACCAGGAGGTTAATAAGTAGTAAATTATTAGTAGTAGTACCTGGGCGACCAAGCTTGGCTCGGTAGTTCTACTTTGACTTTGCAATAAGCTTTCGCTTACTTGAAAGTTTATTGCAAAGATTTTCACAGTCTCATACGGCCTAAGCCTATCTAGATCAAATATTCCCCCCAAACTCAAATTTCAGCGAAATTGTTAGAGCCGTTTCCGAGTTCGTCGGTATAATATACAAAAATTTCTCGTTTTAAAGTATTAGACACGTACCAATGGCAAAAATGAGGTTCCAACGAGCGTCAGTTTCCAGTTGTAGCAAATAGCCATCAAGAAGCCCACGACCACTGAGCTGGTGCCTTGTAATATCAGTCCCACCCTCAAACCTGTGGCCCCTTGTATTTCTGCAGCATCACCGCTAAGTCTTGCGCACATCGCACCGACTGTGTTGCATTGTTTGTCAAAATAACCGATCTCCTACAATATTATTGGACATTAATAAATTAATAGCAAAAACAACTTTTTAGAAAAAGCTTTTATTATTTTTGGAGTTGCACTCAACAAGCTCTTTCATTTGGTACCCATATTGTAGGAGTGCTTTAATAACAACTATTCCGCCATCTTGATTGGTCCGCCATATTAGATTTTGAATGATGTCATGTACCTTATCGTGCATCGTCATTCATACTAAACGTGTATACAAAATTTTAGCTCAATCGGATGAAGATATCTACTTCAAAATAAAATTTTATGATTCCACCTGAACATACATACGTACATACATACAATGCAAGTTAAATAAAATATAAACCACCTCATTAGTTAGCGCACACGCCTTATGTTATCAAACGTCATAAAGGCTCGGGTTCAATTCCTATGAGATCAACAAAAATATATGTATTTCTTTGTATGGATGTTTATGTAATCAATAGTGGTGTTTTTATGTAATCATGTTGTTTTTATATATGCACAAGCATAGCTTTATTTTACTTGCTTTTTATATGGGATTTGCTGTACGCGTTGTTACGTCAACAACTAAACTGTGCAGCGCCACCTGGTGGCAAGTGACATTGATGAGCATATCATGCAAATCGGTCCAGTAGTTTTTGAGTTCATCGATGACATAAAGACAAACATCCATTTTTATATGCTATACAGATATGACAGCAAACAAGCACACAGGTCTCCTGATAGTAAGAAACAACCGTGACCTATAGATACCGTAGATGTCGTAGGTTTGTCGCTGTCCTGTGGTCGGGATGTTAGACCGTTTGTGCCGGTTACCCCACCCTCCGGACCGGAACACGACAATATCAAAGAAAATTTTAACGAGCAAATGGATAGATATACTATCAATGGAATACAGTACACTTAGGCCATTTCATGTAAATATTTTCAGATATTTTTTGACGCAGTGCTTGCCATTTAAGATGAAGAATGTAAATGCCATTGACAAAGTAATATCAAGATTTCATTTCTCATATATAAATGAAGTGTATTTTCTTACAAATAGAAAATACGTATGTTTGTTTGTATATCTAAGCTTTAATGAGATGACAGATAATATATAGGATCTGTTACTACAGTACCTGTTTAAGCAGCCCAGAAAAGTATTGCTGGCGAAGGCGGGAGGTCATTTTCAGACCAGCGTTTGTAAAAGCCGTGCTTTGTAGGCACATGGAGAGTCCGGCAACCGCTGCTACCACCAAAAACATTCCAGAATAGAAATCGGCCAAATATATAATCCGGTCTCGATCCGTTAGGGCAAAAATCTGTAAAAAAAACACAAAATAAATTACAAAATTCTCATATAATTTAATCATAGTTCTTTAAACCTTTTCTCTTGGTGTCGGCAATTCTGTTTTCTCCATTCATCAACTGTCAAATCATCAGTCACACATAGGGTTGCCAGATGGTCGGGATTCATCTGATTGGTCCCTATATTTTTTATGATGTCCAGAGTATCGAAAAAAACAAATATGTCCCAACAAAATAAAAAATTAATATAATGTATTAAAAATCGATTCAATTGATCGATTGAATGCATAAATATGTACGTACAAAAAACGTATATACACCCCAACTTGATTTAGAGACTTCGCTCTCTCGGTTAATAAATATTGTTTTATTATTATAACTCATCTATCAATATAAAATTTATTTCATAAAAAGTGGATTTTTATTAGCACTTGTTTGTCCCGACTGTGATCCTAAAATCCCGACCTTTTGAAATTTTGCCTAGATATTTTAGTCTTCCCATCTGGCAACCCTAGTCACACAAATCTTTCTTTACACAGTCCATCCATATCTTCATTGGCCTACCTCCACCCTTATATCTTTCCACATTCAAATCTATCATTCTTCTAGCCACAAATGTCTTTCCCCTGTGTTACTCCAGGTCCTCTGTGTAGAATAAACCAACTGCCTTCCTAACAGGCAGCTCGTTAGAGGCGAACATAGGTAAATTAGGTCATTTCTAACATGACCACCGGTGGTAGAGTGTACAGCAACTCGCCCGAGTATAAATTCACCAACCTACCTATTTCACCGCCTTACCCATTCCTGCCACCGTAATGACATTGTCGTGTTCCGGTCCGTAGGGTAAGGTAGCCGGTAGACTTGCACATAAGATCTAACAGCCCGACCATAGGACAGCGACGCACCTGTCCTGTTATGCGAGTCGTTCTTCTAATATTTTCATTAATTATAAAAGTACCTTCGCGCCTATTTCCCCGGAAGGGGTGGGCAGATGTGTGCTAGTATATCCACGACTCGTTAGTCCAGTAGACATACTAGAACACACCCACGATTAGCCAAGGTACTAGGGCCTTGACGAAGTGGCGATAGATGACAAGCCTATCGTCACTTCGGGCACATTCCAATCCCGGGCGATGTAATGCTTACTCAGAATAATCTGAAAAACATTTAAGAAAAGTTGTCCTACCTGGGAATAGAACCCGGGACCCAACGCGGCTAACGGTCTTAACAGGCGACACCTGTATTGTTACACCACAGTGGCGATAATTTTCATTTATGTTCTAAAATACCTATTGTTCTAATCTTATGTTCTAAAATTAAAAAAAGGATAAAATAAAAAATAACATACACCAAACGTATATCCAAACAGTAACGCGAAAGCAGGGAAGCAGGAACCTTGTATGAACGCAGCGATAGATCCCAATACAATGAGGGACCATTCAGGTGCATTGAGTTTTAACAGCTGCCAATCACTAACTGGTGGTATTTGCTAAAAAATAAAAAAATTGAGAGGTGTCAAGCGACACCCGGATGGAACGAAGTTCCTTTTGGAACGAACTAACTCCATCAGCAATATCCGGAACTTGTGCAGAAACACTGTCATTATTCATTATTATTATTATGTACAAAAAACCTGTACACACTCAACAAAAATAATCATCACGACATTACACTGTTCAATGCGAAATAGTAATGAAAATATCTGGCTTACTTTCTATAAAAGAGAGAGAGAGAGAGAGAGAGAGAGAGAGAGAGAGAGAGACAACGCGCGATAAGGAACTTCGTTCCAAAAAAATAAAAAAAATCCTTGGGTCTTTTGGAATCCATCTACCTCCCTACCAAGCAGCTCGTAAGAGGCGAACATATGTTAACTGGGTCACTCTCAATAAGACCACTGCTAGTATAGTGCCGTGAAGCAACTCGCTCGAGTATGGATTCGCTCGCCAACCTATTTCTGCCGCCGTAATGACGTTGTCATGTTCCGTCAGGTCTAACATCCTGGCCACAGGAAAGTCTAAGACGTCTATGGTGTCTATACTCTACAGGCCATGGTTATCTCTTACCATCAGGAAAGCGTGTGTTTGTTCGCCAAAAAATACCAATACTTAGTTAACTACGTATACGTTACGTCTTCTACATCATCATACATAAGTGGTTCAACTGTTTGTCAAAAATCATATAATACGTTTTGAGCTACCAAAAGTATCTCTTCCGCAGATAACTGATAATTCATTATACATATTATGAGTTGATCCTTTTGTATTATAAGAGTAGATTTTTTTCATTTCATCAATTTTTCAGAATTTTTTTTTATTATTTTTAGTAACTTAGAAAGATTAATTATTTTTAGAAAAATATTAGGTTGTTTCGTTTTTGAGAAATTAAAAAAGTACCTTCACGTATATTATCCCCGAAAGAGTAGGCAGAGGTGTGCTAGTATGTCCACGAATCGTAAGTCCAGTAGATATACTAGAACAACCACGATTAGCCAAGCCAAGTCAAGGCCACGTTCCAGAGATTAGCGGTAACAAACCAACAAATAAACAGACAGAAAGACATACAGACGGACAAAAATTAAAAAAAATTATATCATTTTGGTTTATGCACCTTGTAAAACATACATATAATGTATTTAGTAAAAAGCGGTTATTTTAATATCACATACAAAGACTCCAATTTTGTTTGTACGCAGATCTTCAACTATTTTATAATATACATAACTAATATAAGTTTCAAGCTCAAACCTCATCATCATCCTTATCTTCGTCGTCCGATTCAAATTCATTATGGTATATGAAGCTTTGTAAGCCTGTGGACATAACCGACGAAATAGATCCACGAGGTGTCATCCAATCTTTTGCGTCTAAAAATAACGTGCACAGAATCAAAATTTGTTTTTTTTTTCAATCAACGAATGAAAGAAGGCTGTATTTTAAAAGCTTTTATTTAACTTGCATTGTATGTATGTATGTTCGGGTGGAATCTTAGAATTCGAGTTTGAAGTAGATATCTTCACCCGATCAAGCTGAAATTTTGTATACAAGTTTAGTTTAGATGACAATGCACGATAAGGTACATTACATCATTCTAAATCCATTATGGCGGACCAACCGAGATGGCGGAATAGTTGTTTTCAAAGCACTTCTACAATATGGTATCATATGAAAGGGCTTGTGAGAGCAAGTCGAAAAATAATAAGAGCTTTTTCTAAAAAGCTTTTTTTTACTTTTAAATTATATTAAAGCCAAGAAGTACGAGCGGTATTTCAGCGATCAATACTGTAGTTTGTTTACGTTAAGAAAAAAGTTACGTAATGAACTGAAAACACTAAAATTCTTCGATCTGACTGGCTGAGGACGTAGTCAGGTTGTAGGGTTACTTTTTCTTTTAAAAAATAAATGTAGTGATAGTATGTAGTGATACTGATACCGGTAGGTAGTGATAGTATAAGTTTATCGGCTTCTCTACCTTCCAATCCCGTACATTGATTTGGGATACTTCTCTTTCAGCCTTTATTCTGAAGTTTTTTTAATAATATAACCTTGTTTGTTACCTTTTTTAGTAGAATGGCGTCTAACTAATCTTCTATTTGATCTCCGTTTGATATCGACTCGCGCAACAGCTGTCACTTCCCCACCATTTTCGTTAACGCTTTCTTCTTCAGGCAATGTTTCGATCACGTCGGGATCATTATTTTCATTTCCAGACGTAACCAGCTTGTGGTAAAAACCTTAAATTTTGACAAAATCATGAGATATGGCCAGCCTGTGGAAACAACCTTAAATTTTGACAAAATCATGAGACGTAGCCAGCTTGTGGTAAAAACCTTAAATTTTGACAAAATCATCAGACGTAGCCAGCTTGTGGTAAAAATCCTAAATTTTGATAAAATCATGAGATTTTTTTAAACCCGTGGAGGTAGTATTTAAATTTCGTATTCCATTTTTTTGGCAAAATAACAGGATGTCTTATGAACGTTTTTTTTAATAAAAAAAAACTGATCTACGAATTAGTGTAGATTGCCTAAAACAGTCATCACTGCACACGGACAATCACAAATCACAAATCACAAAGAAGAATTAGACGTTAATTAAAAAAATATATTCATATTATATTATAATATGACAAGGAAAAATCTTAACCAATTGCGTTAATAAATGCTTATAAATACCGAAACAATTTTTAGGCACCCATTCATATAATTATGTTTCAAGAGAATTCTTAGTAATCGCTATATTTTAATAGTTTTATTACAATTATGCTAATAAAAAATACGGTAAAGTAACAAAATATGACAATAGTGTGCTTAGCAATATACATAATATAAAATATTCAATATTAGTTTCACGACATTTCTGAGATGTTAAACGTGAAAAAATAAAAAAAATAAACATTTTTTGTATTTTCATTACATATTACTAGATGACAAAAATATGAATTATTGAGCATAGACTAGAAACAATTGAATAATACCTTTGATTTTCATAAGTTCTTCGTGAGTCCCTTGCTCTACAATTGCCCCTTGATCCATACAAATAATGCGATCTGCATTAACTATGGTTGATAACCTGTAATATTTACACTGAGATCAATTTTCTGTTATGAATAATTACGAACGAAACCAGATCGAACTTACTTTCAGCTAAATAATCGCCTTGTCGCTATTAGCTTTGTATGATTTAGTTTTTAAATATTATTTTTAGAATATATTAATTAAGTGATTTTTTCTATATTAGGATATAATAGAAACATCTTTATTTGTTAAAATAAGGATGTTTCTATTATATTTGTAATGGCTATTTCGCATTCAAAATAATCATCTGGCATAAAAGAATATCACAAATAAATTTTGTCTTTAAAATTGCACTCCAAAATTACTTATCTTTATTTATAAAGCTAATAGATATAATTAAGTTACTAAATTTTACTGTTCTCGTGTATGCGTGAATGATATCTCAAATATTTTTGAATTTGTACTAATTGTGTAGATATTTTTATATAACAACCTTAAAAAGCCTACATATGCATCCACAATTAGCCGACGATCTTAGGTCGCTGATGATGGCAGGTGCTACGTCCGTACATATAAACACACAACGACAGATAAGCTGAAAAAATCATAAGACCAAGATGACCTACCCGAAAAACGAACCCAGGACCTCGTGTGTTAAAGTCGGATTTTTTTAATGATTTTGGAAGGCAAACAAGCAGACGGATTTCCTGATGGTAAGAAAAACACGTCGCCTATAGACACCAAAGGTGGAAATGGTGCGTTGCCAACCTGAGGCTGGGATGGTAAG
>DVZL01003365.1:0-14070 GCA_018236625.1 Lasaia peninsularis
TATCGAGTGCCAAGTGTCATAATCCTGACATACTTACTTAGCTTTCTCCACTAATTTCATTATTCTCTTGATTTAAACATGCCCATTTTGAAGACTCCTGTCTCCCTGACTCCACCTTCGAATAATACTCGAGCTATTTGGTCATGGAATCTGAACCTAGATCTCTTCACTTCGTATAACCATCTACATTAGTATTGTTATCTATTTCGTCAATATTTCATCTTTCAACACATGATTTAGATGATATTTAAAATGCTACAATTGTAGACGACGAAATAAATGAAAATACTACATATAATACTCTTGCTGAAAAATTTTTGCGAGTACTAAACTAAAAAGTCTTCATGTCTTAGTTTTTATAATAGTACTAGCAAACTTAGTATGAGTTTTAAAAATTCATTTTTTGACTCAGTTTTCTCTGCAAGTTATATATACTATATGTGGTAATTCAAAAGATGTATGTACTTTTTTAAGATGGCATCGGCTTATAAATATAATTAACATAAGCAGGGTATATAATATAATAATTTAAACGCAATAAAAACTGCAACAACCGGCTTTAATCTCTTGCACCTCCTCCTCCATCCTGAATGCAAACGTATGCTGCTAAAAATTTTAAAAAAATACCCAGATCCTTTCAAGTGTTAAAATTTGAAGAGTTCCCTCGATTTCTCCAGGATCCCATCATTAGATCTTGACATGATGATCACCTGTGAGGTCTCTTTAAAACAAAAAAAGAATTATCCAAATCGATATTCGAATAATCGGTCAAGGTGAAGGTTCCGTTGACTTGAAAGTCCTTTTTTTGAATTCGCTTAAAAATAATAATATACCTTATTGCATTATAATAATTTAAATATACTTCGTAGCGTTATACTCCTGAAAGTATTTTAATAAAAATGAATAATGCAATGCAAATTAAAACTCCGAAGTAGAGACTTGGAGTAACAAAAATAATAAATTCTAATTCAGCTGCTTAGTTGGCAAATGGCTCTATCTCATTGTAATATTCCTTAGCTTAATGCCGAGATATATCTTAACTATGTCCTCGTATATAAGACAAAAGCCTGCATAAGACAAGTGGACTCACGAGCATAGCTACGAACAAAGGGAAAAAAACTCCTTTGTTTATACTTATTTCACTTGGCCAAGATTAACAATGGTACTGGGTAAATTCAGTTTTACTAAGTTTAATTAAATGTAATCTAATGAGTGAGTCTTATAATCATTACATAGTATAAAACAAAGTCCCTTCTCGCTGTCTGGCTACTGCCCCTCTGTATGCTTAGATCTTTGAAACTATCTTACGGATCTTCATTCATTTTTTTTAACAGGGTTTTTCAAGAGTTATTGTATGGGTGCACCTTTAAATATTTATTTATTTTATTAATTTTATAGTATTTGTTGTTATAACGGTAACAGGAATACGTGTTTGAAAATTTCAACTGTCTATTACGGTTTATGAGATACAGCCTGGTGACAGATAGAGAGACAGATATCGGAGTCTTAATAATAGGCCTCCGTATTTATCACCCACGTACGGAATTCTGAAAATCATAAAAGGGACCTACCGTCCAACTGAGATCTCCTTTTTGAAGTCGATTAAAATATCTCGCAATAACACGATTGAAAATACAATTATAACATTTTCTTTGACGAAAATCAATACAAGGACTAATTTATTTTGTTGTTACTTTAGTAAGTACACATATTGTTAAAGAATATTATATCCAATTGGGACTTCAGCACTTGTATGGGTTCTAAACCAAACAACGACATTGAACCCAAATATGGCCGCTCTAATTATAACAAGATACTATAAATATCCACCTAGAACTACCTACTAAAAAACTTTAAGTGTGATTGATCTCATTTATCTTCTATCAATAAAATATATTTCTGATGGTAGTCATCAAAAATGTATTTTATTTTAATTTGGTGTAAGAATTATTTGTTGTATTAATATATATTTTTTAAATATTTGTTTTTTTTTTGTGCCTCTGTGGTTAAGTGGTGTTGGTGACCGATTTTGACGCACGAGTTTGACCGATACACTGACGGACTTGTCATATGATACATCATGGGACCTAATATTATTCGCTAATTGTTGGTGCATATGTACCTCCACCTACTCTTTCGGAGATATGAGTGTGACATGTAAAAAATATACTCCCTTCTTAGAAACTGCGGAAAAAGTAAGCCTTAATGTACGGAACCAAAACAACAAAACGAAAACTTCTACAAATAATATGACCTTCTTTGCTAGACAAAAGTGAATTACTATTTCGATAGTAGCCTATTAGGCCATGTTTTAGATTACCATCTATCACCTGTTATGCAAACAAACCTATTATACCATTGAAATTACATTGTACCAATTTTATCATACCTCTGTCTAAATTTGGAGCAATATATAATTGTTTCAATGTTATTATATGTAGATTAATATTTTAACAAGTCATGGATCATTGATTCACTCGCGATACCATCACGGCCATATCCCTTTTTTATGATAATGGAAGGCAAACAAGCAGACGGATTTCCTGATAGTAAGAAATACACGTCGCCTATAGACACTAAAAGTAGAAATGGTGCGTTGCCAACCTGAGGCTGAGATGGTAAGCCTCTTGCCTGACAAAGTTTATCGGCTACTCTACCCTCCAATCCAGAACACGACAATGGCGAGCACTGACGCTATTGTGGCTGAATTGGTAAGGCGGTGGTATCAATCCGGGCGAGCCGTTGCAAAACATCGGATCGTGACACTTGGCACTTGATACTATCTGCCTACTACACAAGGGACCTGGCGTGAAGATGATTGTGTGTACACTTTTAATAAATAAATTTAATTTATTTTATTCACTTTGACCCGTTCGAAATTGAGACTCTTTTATTGGACAAAAAGGCAGATAAATTTTGCTGGTGGTATAGATTTTAAAAAGTCCGTTTCTTTTTAAAAGCTTTTATTTAACTTACATTATATGTATATAAGTATGTATGTTCGGGTGGATTCTTAGAACTCAATTTTGAAGTGGATATCTTTACCCGATTAAGCTGTTACGTTGTTTTCTATTACCCGATTAAGTTGTTTGATTAAGCTAAATTTTGAATACACGTCTAGTTTGGATGACAATGCACGATGAGGTACATGACATCATTTTAAATCCAATATGGCGGACCAACCAAGATGGCGGAATAGTTGTTTTTAAATTACTTCTACAATATATCAAATGAAAGGGTTCGAGTTGCTTTCGAAAAATAATAAATGCTTTTAATAAAAAGTTTTTTTTGCTTTCAATTAATTAAACATATTCAGATGTAAATTCTATATAAGAATATTAATAATTTATCTCTTCCAATAATACAATTGCGAAAGCGTATATGTATGTATGGTCTGTTTTCAGGAGTTTTAGCATTAAGAAAAGATTAAAAGACCATAAATAAGGTAAACAACTTTAATACACGGAAACTGTTATGACCATATAAAACAGTGATATAAAATAGTTTTCAATTTCACCAAGCGTTTAGAATTCATAAACTCATACAATAGCGGGCGTGTCTCGTGAAAGGTGTGGGGGGGATAATTATCCCTCCCCTAAATGCCTAAGCCTTCAAGCATTGTCTTCGAGTTGTGACCTCTAACGTATTATAATGACAAATTAAAAAGCATTTCTGCATAGCTGTCTGTCTTAGAGATTTTGTTTCTTTAGACATTATCCAAGTAATGAATACTTTCCGGAACTTACATAGTTTGATCTAAAACTGTCTTTGTACTTTTTGTATTTTGGCCGCAGTACACATTGGGCTTACTGTGTAGTATATATTTAAATACCTATCCCTACTAATATTATAAATGCGAAAGTTTTCTGTCTGTCTGTTACGCTTTCACGCGTAAACCACTGAACCAATTTTCATAAAATTTAGTACAGAGATAGAGTTTACCTTGAGAAAGGACATAGGCTACTTTTTAACCGACTACTTCAAAAAGAGGGTATGTTTTTACGCAAAAGGTATTGTAAGTCGGAAAAATGTTTGCCTTTTGAAAGTTATCTGTGTTATTAAAATATTTCACGCGGGCGAAGCCGCGGGCGAAAAGCTAGTATACAGTAAATCGAAGACCACTTTTTTGGTCGAGGGGTTAACGTACCCGTCTAATTTCAACGACCATCCGCGAGGATCAGATTCGATTCTCGATAAAGAAAGGCTGTAGTTCTATATTTCTGAGTCTGGGGGTTTATTGAATTAATTCTGGTATTTATTTAAGTTTTTTTATGTATTAATATCGTTAATCAACTCATAATATGAGTATATAATATTACTTTGGGTTTAGATCAATTCGTGTGATTTGTCCAGGGATATTTATTATTTATTACAAAAACTAAAAAAAGGAATTAATATTACCGCACTAGTTTAACTTGTTTTAATTATTACAAAGGCGAGTATAAAACTGTCCCAAAAATTGAAATCTGGCATCCAAATGTTTTATATAAAAATTCATCTTTTCCATATCCTACGTCTAGACATATTTGACTACCAATAAATCCTATTGTACCGTCGCGTCGTATGTATGAAATGTTAAGAAATCGTATCACATATTCCGTACGCGTATCGTTGCGTAACACGTATTGTTGAGCCGGCACGCGTCCACGTACCGCCGACACGGGGTGGCCGAGGCATTCCTTGCCCGACTATCGCAAGGAATAAATTGATGTACACGCGTCGAATCGGGGAAAATCCAAACAACTGTTTCGGGGAAATTCAAATAATTGTTTTTATAGAAAATTAAAAAAAATGTTTGTTGGGAAAATTCAAACAATTGTTTTTAGGGAAAATTCAAACAATTGTTCTTGAATAAATTCAAATGATTATTTTCATAAACATCCAAACAATTGTTATATAATGTGCAAAACAATAAAACTAGGGGGTTACAATGTTTTGCATCAGATTGCCAGGGTTGGTAAATGACTTTATCTATTCCCGCTGTCGCGTCCATTGTCGTGTTTTACTCTTGAAGGTAGAGTATTAGATAGGTTTTCAAAAGTGGTTTGTATTTTTGACCTTAAGATAAACAGTTCGTATATCTATAGACGACGATTGTCTCTCACTGTTTGGTGAGCAACTAGTTTCCTCGATCGTCAGTTTTTCTACATCATACAAACAAAGGACTTACACATTCACTTATTTATATTTCTAGATAAGTGATATATTCAGTCTAATTGGCATCCAAAATTGAACTAAAATGCAAACATGCGCTTACTACAAAGTAGAAACTAAAGTAGTTACCTACACTGATTAAAATCAGAGATAACTAATTAAAGTTTAATTTTAAACAGCTAAAACATACGCAGACAAATTAATTGTAGATAACACGCAAATAAATTGATGAAGGTAAAATATTCGGTCGAGTAAAAATAAATCAATAATATCGTTTTCGTAAGGACGTTATTTTAGAGCGCGTTGGTGCATAACATTTCTTTCTAATACCAACATTAAAAAGCAAACAGAATTCTTATCTCAAACCAGTCGTTCTACATTCAAAATATGAGTGAGGCAATTGAAAAACGAAACGAATAAGTTCATATTACGAGCGCGTTCCAAATTTAAGTGCATTAAAATATCAGACGTTGAATCATTGGCTGAAAACATTTTAGTAAAAAACATTTTTCTCATAAAACATTTAAGCATTTAAATTATCCTCTGTAACTTTATCTAATAAAATATATTTACAACAACCTTTTCGAACTCATAAACCGAATACTAAACCCAAACATTCAATCAAATTTAGATTTGAATAAAATATTACCCAAACTTATAAAATCGTATTATCGAACGTAGCTAGTTTCGTTTCGGTAAAGATATGATGCCATTGATTGATGGGTGACCGCTGAGCAGGGATATAAGACCAGTATAATAAGGTCTGTTTGTTATAATATTATAATGTAATACGAGGTCAAACATATTCGGTAACTGTTCCGTCTAAGAGTGTTGACCCCGACTAAGCTATGTACCATGTTTTGGACTTAATTAAAAAAAGGAATGTATTGCATATTCAATGTCTTGGTATTTGATTTTTTTTAATTAACGTAAGATTGATTATTTATCAGTACAATTGTTATTGAGTGAATGATTAGTGACCTCAGTGTGTGGTCCTACCGACACCGACAGTATGACTATGTCTTGTTGAAACAACGTAGTCAGCATCAACAGATACAATATCGAAATACAATTATAAACATTTGAACTTAGAACACCCGTATGTATTCAAATATATTTTGATCTTTTAAGATTTTGAATTTTAATCTACTGTTAAATCGTTTATCAAATTTTCAAGTCTAACTAAATTCGCCTTAAAATTTTTAAATTTTCGCACTATTAAGATTTCTTTTATACTTTTTTAGACAAATCCTCAGAATTTCTAAAATAAGAGTTGTGAATTTATTTCCACACTGCAATGATTTCACTTAATATATTCATAAGTATTTTAATATTTGTTTGCATGCTTGCATTCTAGCTTACTTCTATATCTAAAACCATTTTCTACCAATCTCGGCTTATAACAGCCCTAGGTAAAAAACTTTTAAACTCTTACGTTTTAAAACTCCTACATATTGTACACAAAGTGATTATAAATCTACCTTTTAGATTAAAACAAATGACAATGTGCTAATTTCGTATTTGCGTCAAAGAAAATGGCTTAATCTTGAATAAGAGTTTCATTTAAAGCCCCATTCATATTTTAATTCTAAAAATTATATCCGTTCAATTTTTAAAATTTGAATATGAACCGTTAAAGCTCTCCCCGTTTGTAATTCAAAAATGGAACTTCTTGTTCTTATTATGAATCTAAGGATGCGCAAGAGCATGCTTCTGACGGTTTAGTAACTGATGCATTAATGCTTTCGAATGATCTCTCTTTTTTTTTGTTTGACGCCCGGAGATTGGTCATTACACATCTGAATATGTGTACAGTACAAAAAGACGGATCACGATTCGGTAAAAAAGTTAGAACGGGTCTGGTGATGTAAGCAGCAAACGTGCTCTTTATTCTATTACAATTTGAAGTTTCCGGGCCTCGTTGAGTTTTAAATACTCGAAGTCGTTTGAGTTTATATTATATTATAGCAAAATCATGACTTTGGTTTAATTATACTGCTATGTTTTTGTTCTTCCCCAATCATGTAGAAAAATAAATTTTGAATATCTGTAGCCTTTATAAAAATTGTACTTTTGTATGAACAAAAATTAGTTTTAAAATAGTTAATTCATTGGATAGGTTAAACCGCATAATACATCAAGATCATTACTAAAATAGATCACACAAAACAATTTTGCCAAAAGCAGTTAAATCTCAAATAACAAAATTAATATTGTGTTATACGTATTTTTTGAAAACAGTTGCAATGTTGAGATGAAATAAATAACGTGCTTTCGGAAACAACGCTAGTTGTTATTTATTTCATCTCAACAAAAACTTAAAGTAATAAAACTGGTAGAAAATGAGAAAAAATTAAAGCTAATAACAACTCATTTGCTGTCATTTTATACTCACTTCTTTATTTCACAAGGAAACGTCATTTAGTAATTAAACTCTACATATTCCTTAAACACGGGAATTAACCCCAATTGAGGGATCGCTCTATTTAAATTACTCGTACTATTCAGCTTTCTGGAAGTTTGACACGTCACATTAATCTATTTGTCCCTGTGGTTCATGAGAAACCAAGAGTAATGTCACATATACGAAAACATTTAAACCCAGGACACAAAATCGTTATTATAAAACAAAAAGAATGACGTGTGTTAATTGTATTAGCTTTGTTATAAGTGTAATTTAATAATATACATGAGTGAATAAAATTCTAGTTTTTAAACTGTCAATTTTAAAAATTGAAAACGGAATGTTTTAAAGAACTAAGCAAATGATATTGCCAAATACAGTTTTTATTTAGAATCGAGGTCGAAACTCAAGTACTGTCAAATAGAACTCGTTCCACATTTGACTATTCATTTGAAAATAGCATTTGTATTAGGAACAAAACGGCCTTGGATGTAATTAAAAAGTAACTGAACTTTAAATATTTAAAGGTTATCGTTTAAAAAGTATATCGATATCTAATGTGAATAAAAATCGGAAGCTGTTTGCTACTACCGATGATGGATTGCTTTGAAATATTACATTAAAAACATAATGGTTTATTTTAATGAATCAATATCAAGACATCTTACAAAATTTCAAATGAAACTACGTTATGCTATACATTTATTTTACACAAAAATGCACCGTTTAGTATAGGTATATGAAAGTACATTTTTACAAACGCTAAGAGGAAATATTAATAATTATTATTGCTCTTATCCGTCGACAATCGCCATCTTTAAAACAATGTGCATTATTGTCCGTTCTAAATTCAATTTTTGAAAAATAATCCATTCCGTATTTCATCTGAAGAGGCTCATTGAATTTTGTTGAGAATATTGCTTTGAGCTTTTAAGTCTTGTAAGAGAGTACAATTTAGATTGACAAATTAAAAGCAGCTGGATTCTTTAAATTGAATTTGTTCAATCAAAAGTGTATCGTATCTTAAGGGCTAAAAGGCGAAAGTCGTCTTTTAATTGGTTAATGACAATTGCATGTGTAGGGTGAGAGGGGCTGATGTTAACAGAAAGAGTAAGAAATATGCACGATTTCGCAATGTGTTCGATTATTATGATAATTACATGATGACAAAATTATTTTTTTACTTTTATGAAAATTTAATGTATTTAATGTGTTCGTGAGATTTATTATTTATTGACTTAGGTAATAAAACATACATCGTCAATTGCTTTTAAAATGAAGTCACTCAGAAAACATATAAAGAAAAATATCTAGGTATTTCATTTGAATTTGTAAATATAGAAATTGTTTTTGTTTGATAAGTATAAAAACCTAATTTATAAATGAGATTTTTATATTTATTACCTTGAATAAGTTTTCCTCCACTTTTTTTGCTATCATTTTACACGAAGTTATTTAAGTTTGTTGAAATATTATCATACTTCGAAGACAATTAAGTATTAATTAGAATGTGCAATAACAAAAACGTTACTTCCAATAAGTAAATAAAAAACATATTAGTAATATTACTTATGAGATATTTAATTTGATATTCGTTTTTCAAAAAGGCTCACCTTGCCATGTAATTGCAATATAATTGAAATAAAAACAACAAAAAGCAAAGGCATTGTTCCTAGACATCACTATAATTGGTGACAAGACAAAATTACCATCGAATGTCAAAAATAATCATTCCCATTCCGGTAATGGAGACATCAGGAGAATAAATTGCCAATCTGCAATTGTAAACTACAATTAATGAACTTTATATGGCGGTCTGGGTCTAGTGATGTGACAGCGGACGTCTAGGGCCGGTTATGGATCTAGTGCTGCAGCTTGTATTCGTATTTGTTTAGTCTCAAATTAGATGAAAGATGAAGCTTTGTTAGGGTTACCTATTCAAAAATACATGAAACATATTTTTTCGATAAAGATAGATATTTCGATTACATATTAGTATCTATATTTAAGAGATGACCGCCTCGTTGGTCGCCTAAGCTCGGGTTCGATTCCCGACGGGGACAGACATTTGTGTGATGAACGTAGATGTTTGAATTTCTGTGTCTGGGTGCATATTAAATTTATTCGTGTATCTATATGCATTAGTATCGTTGACTAACACCCATAACACAATCATGTAATTTGCTTACTTTGGGGTTAAATTAATTTGTGAAATTTGTCCAGTAATATTTATTAAAAAAAAAAGATATATGGATATCTAAAGCAAAATATATCATAATTAACCTTATTAGACAAATAGTGTTTAATAAAATCGACAACATTATAAAATTAAAAAAACTAAACCTTAAGCTGTAAAAAACGGATATTTGAGACTTAGAAAACTGTTTATATTGTAGAATTGTTAAAGATTTAAAATTAAAATTGATAATAATTTAATATTGAGTAGAATGAAAACAAAACACAATAACAACATTAATTAATGAAAAGAGAATCAGCGTTAATTTTTAAAATAAGAATGTTGTTTTTCAATTCCTTTTTAAATTTCGAATCTAATCAAGATCGTTTAAGAACATTTGAATGAATCAAGTGACATGAGTCAATACCATTGTTCTGCCACAATACCGCGTATTACGAGTCCGAGTAAATTAGGAAATGTGTTTTTTATTGGAAATCCATTTTGAATTTCAATTGGAAGATATATATTATGATACACGTACGTTTCCAGTTAGCACCGTGAGAGTATTTAAATATTATCGGTGGCCCTTTTACTGGCGGCATTTGAACGAATTGTTTATGGGCGCATCATGTCAAAAGACCTTTGCCTTGGAACAATAAAAATATAGAAAAGTGTAATAAAAACTTCGTTACACACAATATATTAGATATATTCTTGTTTAAATTATTAAACGTATTATGTTATGTTTTGAATACGTAGGACATTTAAAAAATTATATAACATTTAAAAAATGCCTTTATCTACTTGGCTTAATTATACAAAGCAACATACAACAACTTATGTTTTTTCTAGAATTCCTAGGTTTGGTAGTAATTATAAATATGACGCTGTTTTTTTAAATTGTACTTATATTAAAATATTTTCAACATCGATAAAATATTTATTTTTTTACTTTAAACATATTACAATTATTTAATCGCTTTTTTCGTCTATTATAATGCTTATTTTTTAAATTTATAGTTACTATGTACGCCTCTTTATAATAATGATGAGATTTTATTAGCAATAGATATATTTACTTGCCCATTTTTTAATTTAAATAAAAAGTATCTATTATGTTTTGGAGAATATTAACTGTATTGCTAAGATTTCTTTTTTGTCCATGCAATCGCTTTATTGAAAAAACACTAATGGATAAAGTTCTGAAAAATACTAATGGGACGCCATTGTTGTTTATTAATTGTGTCTCTAATAGAGACTATAGGTACAGAAAAATATATAGCGTTAATATGCCATTGTGTCATTTGGTTTCAAATAAATCTGATAAGAGTTTCGCTTTAGCAGGGACAGTTTTGACTTCCGGATAGGAAGTCGAAACTGTCCCTGCTAAAGCGAAACTCATGGTGCCAATAGTAATAATATTTATATTTACTCATTTTATACTTATAAGTCGATGTTGCTGTTCGCATTGTTTTACGGAGAAATGGAGAAATATTCTTTATTTTTATAACAATCACGTTCGACTCACATTGTTTGGTGTGAGGGTGTGACGTCACCTCCGCCGCCTGATAAGGCCGGCTTCCGGTCAAAATCCTGACCGCTGGGTGAATGGATGACCGAACAGACCGCGTTCGCGACCTTATCCGATTGAGGATTTTCGATAGGCTTTACGACATTCATTCAATTAATCTTTTAGCTATTTATTTTGTTTATATACTTTTTATGCACTTGTTGGTAAATGGATGGCTTTTGTTTTATTATCCTTTATTTTTTAATATATGCTACCGACCATATCAAATAAATTTATTTGAAACATTGATAAAGAGTGATTAAATAAAAAAAATATTAAATTGATACAATATTACATGCATTAGTTATAATAATATGCGTAATAAATATAATCAAAGAATTTAGTTTTTCAATTATTCTACAAGTTTTTCAATTTCAAGATTGAAAATTACTTGAAATAAAACTTTTTTCTATACTTATATTATAAAGAGGAAAACTTTGATTGTTTGTTTGGTTGTAATGAGTAGGCTCAAAAACTACTGGACTGTTTTTAAAAATTCTTTCACCATTCTTTCATTATTCACGAGTAACATAGGCTATATTTTATTTTGGAAAATAATAGGGTTCTGTTAAGATAATTGGGTTTTTCGGACACAAGGTGTAAGAAATTAACAAGAAAAGTTTTTTATTTGCGTACGCTGCCTAAACTATAAAAGTTCTATCAAAAGATATCAAAAGATAGAACTTTTATCAATTGTAAGCCTTATAAATATCTACAAAGAAAGTTCACGACACATTATATCTCTCTATCTGGAGTGAGGCACAACAACCATTTTTTTATTTTTATAAGATCTTGATTTTTTTACTATATTTAAACGCATTCATTTTGCTTATGCTATTAATCCTTATCAAAATAAATTATTTCATCACTAAGTTTATGTTTATGTAGATAATATTTAGTCTGTGAATGATTAGAATTGGACGTTTGAATGATTCCCTCCGAACCGTAATACAACAATGTCCTTATGGCGGCGGGAATACGTAAAGACTCTATCAAAAAATATTAAGGATGAGGAAGCTAACGCTAAAGTTTAATAGTTTTTTTATCATACTCAAATACAAGTTATTGAAGTTACACCAAAGGCCGAGCATAGAAAATGTGCAATACTAAGAATGTCTTGTTAATTCATGTTCATGTTACATTTTTAATAATATCTAAATTATTTAATTAGTTTTATAATTAATCTATCACACAAGTCTATACTAATTAGAAAGCTCTCATTTGTAATGGACGGTTAGAAATTTTGCATTTCTTTGTGCCAGATCCGTTAACTCCAAATTTTCAAAATGAAAGTTCTCTTGTCTATAAAACGCAAAGTTATTATTATATTATTGTGTTTTCCTATACCTACACATTTTACATAAAATAAATTCACTTAGTCTTTAAAGGATTTTTGTTTTCTTTTATGGAATAAATCAACTCGCCGGTGCTTGGCACGGGTGTAGTTTACAAGTTATAAACATGAAAAACTTCCTGTTCAATCATTCTGATCATTAAAAAAAGCTTATCAAAATCTGTTCGGTAGTTTTAAAGATCAAAGTATACAAGGGGACAGACAGGAATGGGATTCGACATTGTTTTATACTAAGGAGTAAAAATAAATTACTACGTCACTAGGTAGTGCATATGTACAGCGAACAAGCTCATAAACTTATACACACTGTATATTGTTTGGCCCTATAGCCAGAGTAAATGAGAGTAATACAAGCCTAAGGGCTACCCTATCCTAGACACCAAAGGGGGTAATGATGTAGGGACTGAGGTAGGGACGGTAAGCTTTTTGCGTAAGTTCACTACCCTACCCTTCAGACAGGAACACGAAAATGGCGAACACTGCTCCTACTGTGGCAGGGATAAGTGAAGCTGTGGTAGTAATTCTGGCGCCGCGCGGCTACCCTAATCAAGGTAGTAGTAACAACTGGACCTATGGTCTCCTCTTACGACCTACCTGGCAGGAAACGAATTAACTAATGTTATAACCCATTACTGACTCTCTCACCGCGATTTTCAATCATTTAGCCAAGAGCCAGGCTAAATTTAAAACCAGTTGATGTGTATTTATGCTGCAAATAATGCACACATTATCTAAAATATATTTATGAATGTAATTAGAACAGATACAATTAACATTTGTAATATTAGTAAAAATTCAGTTTTGATCGATGGCTGTGTCATAAAAGCGCCAATGCAAACAGGATTATTAGTAATGAATTAGGTGTTAATGAATTTGCTAAGATTTTGAATTGAATAATTTAATTTTGTAATAAATAATGTATAAAAAATGCAAATTTATTCATTTAAATATCCATGGTATATTTGGGTCACTTTTTAGGCGTATATGTGCAATACAACTTCTATTTTAAAACTTTTAAAAGGTAATATCACATCGATAGTTTAAATAATAATTGATATCGAATTCATATTTCTTAAACAAACAAAAAAATCCCTTGACTTTAAAACATATAATTGAAGTTGTTGAAATCTAAAAACTCATAAAACTTATTTGAGTCGTATAAACTTTTCGTGAACTGGGGATACATATTTTAAATTTTAATAGCAGCAAAATTTCAACATAGACAAGGATTGAACCCGCAACGTAAATAACAACAAGTGAGTCATATTCCAGTTATAATAATCACAAAATTGTCGAGCAATGAGATTATACATTTATTAATTCAACTGTCCAAATAACAATCAATAAGTAAAATACCTAAAATGGTGATATTATAAGAAGTAAATATATAAATTAAATAAAAAACATGAACT